>JADRCD010195052.1:0-10730 GCA_019843815.1 Montemys delectorum | reverse complement strand
GTTGGAGAGGCTAAATGGAAGCCATTAGAATTGCCTCTGTCAGGGAAAACAGTGAATCAAAAACAGTGTGGAACTACAGAAACTAGCGCCACCATCTAGGACTTAAAAGATGTATGGGTGGGAGTTCCCTTTAAATTTCCTATTTGGCCAGTGAAAAGGCAAATGGAAGATGACAACTGACTATCCCAAAACTCAACCATACATGCATACATACATACTTGCATACCTGTATACACATATGTGAAAAACTCAGTCAAGTAGACTCTGATGACACCTCCTGTCCTAGATGTGATGTCCTTACTTATGTAGATTAACACATTTCCTTGTACATGGTACACAGCTGTTGATTTAGCAAATCGTATCTGTACATAAGAACCACCAGGAGCAGTTTGCTTTCAGTTAGCAAAGTTAGTAGTATATCTTTACAGTTTTATCTCAAGGGTCTTTTAGCTCTCCATCTATGTTTCATAACTTAGTTAGAAGGGATCTTGATAATTAGTTTCTTCCACAAAGTGTCGCCCTGGTACCCTTTATTGATGACATATAGTCATTGGATTAAGTGAACAGGAGGTAGCAACTACGCTGAACTTGTTGGTAACACATACACACATCAGAGGATGGGAAATTAATCCAACCAAAATCCAAGGACATTCTAAGTCAGTGAAATTCTTAGGAGTCCAATGGCATGCACAGATATCCCTTCTAAGATAAAGGATAACTTATTACACCTAGCCTGCCATACCATCAAGAACGAAGCATAGTATTTAGTGGGCCTATTTAGATTCTAGAGACAGTATGTTTCTTACTTGTACCAAGTGACTCAGAAGGTGGCTAGCTTTGAGTGGGGCCTAGAACAGGAGAAGGCTCTTCAGCAGGCCCAGGCTGCTGTGTAGGTTGTCCTATTAGTTGCGTCATATGACCCATCATACCTGATGGTATTTAAGATGTCAGTGGTAGATGGGGATACTGTTCGGAGCCTGTGGCAGGACCCTATAGGTGAATCACAGCAAGGGTTTTTGGGATTTTGGAGGACAGCTCTACTATCATCTACAAAAAATCCAAAACAAACAAACAAACAGCAACAAAACCACCAAAAACCAAAGCAAACCAAAAACCATTTTCCCTTTGACAGCTTTTTGCCTGCTATTGGGCCTTAGTGGTAACTGAATGCTTGGCTGTGGACCACCAGTTATCATGAGAATTGAGCTTCCCATCATGAGCTGAGCGTTATGTGTCCCACTACATTATAAAGTAGGATATGCTCAACAGAAATCTATTGCTAAATGGAAGTGATGTCTTTGTGATCCAGCCCAAGCAGGTTGTAAAGATATAAGCAAGTGAAAAGTTGCCTAAGTTCCCATGGTTTCGACTTCCTTTAAAATGCTGTCTGTTACCAAGCATGAACCTGTAGCCTTATGGGTGTTCCTTATGATCGGTTGACTGAGGAAATGAAGAGGGCCTGGCTTACTGATGATTTTGCATTTTACTCAGGTACCACCCAGAAGTAGACCACTATATCATTATAACACCCTTTTGGTATAGCCCTAAAATACTCTGTCAAAGGGAAATCTTGACAGTGGCTAGAACTTTGGGCGGTACACATTGTTATACATTTTATTTGGAAGGAGAAATGGCAAGATGGGTGATTGTTGTCTGATTCATGGGCTGTAGCCAATGGACTATCTGGATGGTCAGGGACTTGGAAAGAACATGATTGAAAAACTGGGGTAGAAGTATGTGGACCAAGGATGTGAAGATACATGTGACCCCTTTAAATGCTCATCAAAAGTCACTTCAGCTAAGGAGGAATTCAATAGCCAAATAGATAGGATGACCTGTTCTATGATGGATAGTCAGCCTCTTTCCCCAGCCATTCCTACCTTTGCCCAATGGGAAAATAGTAATTAGGAAATTTGCAAAGACTCCTCAGGGAATAATGAGGGTTGAAAGTTGACTTTAACTATTTTATGTATTTAACAAGAGCAATTGCTTAGTTTTATAAATTATTTTAAAATTGTTTCTGGTGTTCTTCATTACGTGGATAAGATCTGGTTTTCCAAGCATGGCATTTGCTGGTGGAATAAGATGGGAAAATAATTGCCTGTTTGAGTTGGATGACCTGGTCCTCCACTTCAGCAGTCAGCAGGCAAAAACTGACTCTCCCTCAGTACTCCCCTTTTAAAATATATCTTCCCATCCCTAAGCCACCCGATAGCATTATTCACTTGCTTTTTACTCTCTGAAAGTTTAGGACCTTGTAAACAGGATTCCCTGTATTCTCTTTGTCTTTCAGGTCTGTAGTACTTTTTTTTCTGTTCTATTATAACAGGAGATTGATGGACAAACATGATGAGCTCATGAGTTCAGCTACCATATCAACCAGGAATTCTTGCAGCGTTTAAATGAGAATGAGTTTAATCTCTTAACGATGTCCACTTAAGCAGAAACACCCTGTCTCCCACTTTGATCCTATGCCACTTTCACATGGCTAGATTATTTTGTCCCTGAATTTCCCGGACTTGGCCATCCTAATCTCTTTTGTTTAAAAGATATATACACACAAAACACACACACAAAATTTATGCTGCTGTGAAGGAAAGATACACACCTGTCCTGAAGCTGAACTTGCTTCAGGCATTACTGTGATAAACAAATGCTTTGGTTTCTATGGTTTCTTCTCTAGCTGACACTTAGCGATTAGCAGGTACTGTTGCCACATTGGGCATTAGGGAGGTATATGTCAGAGGAGGCAGGAAAGAGAAGGAAGCACAAGAGAATTAGAGTCACAGAACTGTGATTTTATTATTCTACAAGAACTGGATGGTTGAATGAAAATGTCCTTGAATAAAAATGCCTTTTTCTTTATCTTGGGAGTAATTCAAGAGAAAAGCAACAGGGAAAAACAATTATACAATAGACTGGGTGGGTGACCAAGAAAGCTCATGAGCTAGCTCATCATGCAAAATTCACAAGATGGTTTGGACATAGTGCATTCATATCCCTGTCACATGGTAAAGGAGGCCTGGAATTTTCTTTTCTTGGCAGTATGAAATATGTTTAGCATGGACTTGCATGTGATTAGATTGGCTCATAGTTTTCCAATTAGCAAGCTGAAGGTAGATATGAATAGTTTACTTTAGTATAATCATTGTGTTTTCTTAGGCTTGGAAGTCACAGCCAAAAACTTCTAGTGGCCCTTGTTTTGGAATGAACTGCACAAGGCTTCAACAGACAACACACAAAGCTATCTCATTCTTGTTAAATGTCAAATAATCAAACTCAAGCTTTAAGACATCAAATATATCCCAAACCAAAGCAGTTTGGCACTGTATCCTTTTCTGAAAACAGATTGTGTTCCTCTGGATTCACGTAACAGGAAGCCCTTTTGGCTTGAGCTTGTAATAAGAAGTAACCTGGAGTAAGTGAGCAGTCAGGTTTTTACTTCCTTCTCCTTGTGCCCTCCCTCATTCTGCTATCACTTATGGGGAACTCATTCAGGTCTGGAGAATAGCTTTGGCTCCATTCCTAAAGCCAAGAAAAGCTCATGAGACCCACAATTAAATGTGTAATTTTTCCACTGACAGATGTATCAAAAATAGCAAAGCTAAGTTCTACTGTTAGAATATTACAATTGACCAGTCTACTCTTTGTGAAAGGATTATATAAACCCCATTTGCCTTCATCTAAGGACCAGGCCTGATTTTGTAAAGAAGGCCCTAAGGCACCAACTCCTGGAACAGACCATAAAATCCAGAAACAAGCACATAAAACCCTCTCCCAAAGAACAGCCTGGGGATAACTACAAAAAATGGGGAAATACCTTATCTCAGAATGGGCCATCTGTGCTGGGCAGCCCTCTCTCTTCTTATGGTTGACTGTTCATAAGAATGAAGACTACTGATGACCTATGATCCCCTAGCCCCCACTAATGAAATTTTAGATTACCTAATCCTTCTAGAGAGTTCCCCTGGTTCTCTATAAGAGGGCCTGCTTGACTTTATCTGTGGTTGCCATTTTGGAAAATGGTTGACCCCCTACGTGCTGGTTATTTCTGCAGAATAAAGGCTCTTTGTCTTTGCATAGTATCTGAGTCTAAGATTTTCCTTAGCAATTTTTGGATCCTTACATTTGTCCAATCCCAATGAACAAATTCAGAAACATCATTCATGTCGTATATAATTCATGTTTTATTAGAACTGATGATTAGAACAACTTTTATTGAGTTTTTTTCTGTCCTGCATAGGGTCATCTCAAGATTATGCATTTCATTTTCTGCAAAGGTTGCTCTGTTTTTTTAGCTTCTGAGGAGGTATGTTAAGTTTTTGTCTTCATTCAAGGCTCTGACATTTTCGAAGAATAAAGGTTAAATATTTTTAGACTAACCCTTCTTTTTGGCTTTGTCTGAGAGTATCACATCAATTGAAATTTGAATTTTAAACAACCATTACATTTTGTGAACCAATATAGTTTGGTACTATTTGTCTTTACCATTCTAGTATGTGTGTAAGAGTTTTGTAACTTTGTTCTATAATGTTTTACCCTTGAATTATATTTTCCAACAATTAAAATAAGATAGTGATGGCTTTATTTTATCACGAAGATTTTTACATTCTCCTTTCTAGAAGAGTTTCAAGACTTAGTCAGATGTAGGTTCCACATGACAGAAACGGTACCAAACAGATAGTCTATTTCTTGGGTCACTTTCAATAATTTATTTTTGTTTTTTCAAGAATTTATCTTTTTAAGCCTATTTTGTGTAAAACAATTCAAATATAGTCATATAATTATTTGATTTAAAATTATTACTAATTATTCTCTTATTCTCAATTTTGTTAGTATTTTTAAATATCTAACTTTCAGTTTTGTTGATTTTTTCTTTTTTGTTGATTTCCTGCTTTAAAATTTCTACTCTTACTTTTATTTCTTTCTATTTTATCTTAAAATTAATTGTTCTAAAAATATCATATACTCATGTCATTTGTTTTTAGTCTTCTTTTGCACTAGCATATACATTAGGTTCTGAATTTCCCCTAACCACCAATTTACCTCTATTCTAATATCTCAAGTATTTATTTATTTTTCAAATTAAAATATTTCTAATTTTCATTTCTAGTCCTTCATAGATTTATTCACATTTTGAAGTTTAGTTTGTATACATACGAGGATATATACTCAGAGCAAATCTCTCTGGAATGTGAGAATATGTGTGTATCCTATACGCGGAGACTTAAAGAATAACACAAGGTCTGGTCACAGCATATGTGAGGAATCAATGGCGTAGTTTCATATTGATTTTAGTTTTTCTTGAATCTGGGTACAGTGTTCTTCAATTATTAACATCTGTATGAGTTCAGTTGCATGTTTGTAAAACTATGGGCTTTTCTATGCACATCCTTGCTTTGAATGATGGTATGGAGACCTTTATATTTATTGAAAGCTTCAGGCACTGTAGTTGGGCAGGTTCTGAGATATTCTACTACAACAATGTTGGACTGGCTTACTTCCCTATTGTGTGACTTGTTACCTGCCATCTTAGTCTTGCTCTGGCACCTTCTTCTTTATCTTTGTCCCAGTGGCAACTCTTCTGGTCACCCCCACTCCCGAGACTCTCTCTCATCCCCCACTCCATCTCTCTCTGTCAGGAAATCCTACCTTTCCCTCTCCTGACCAACTATAGGCTGTTTAGCTCTTTATTTGACCAATAGAAGAGATTGGAGAACAATGGTTTACAAAGCACTGAGTCAAGAGATGCTTCATAATAATGACAATACCAAGGTCCAGACAGCAACCAGATTTTTGGGCAAAGATATCAGAATTTGAATACACAATGCATAAAACCATCCTCTCATGAGGTCTGTGAGGCGAGCTTTACCATTTTCCACAGTATCTCTGCAGTGCTCCTTCGTCCTCTCGCCTTCGTCCTTTGGCTCTTACACCATTTGCACGGTTGAAGTTGTTATGGAGGAACTTACTCTCTTATAGCACGATGAAGTAGTAGTAGTTAGAAATTCCTTGCTCGTTTTTTAAGTAACTGGTTCCTTCTCCCACCTATTTACACCATTTCTTTTATTTTTTATAATATGTTTCTTGAGATTTTATAATATGTTTCTTGAAAGTAGCATACAGTTGTTCATTTTGATTTAAGTGGACCTTTACATATAAATTACATCATTTTTAATTTTAGCTTCTATTTTACTCATTGTATGCCCTTTTAATCTTCTTTTAGAAAAACAGTTGGAATAAATCAAATAATTTGACTATTCTATTAGGTTTGCAATTATATTTCTGTTATTCTTTTAATGTTCACTAAGAAATCACCACACACCCTCTTCCTTTCCCTAACTGAACATTTTTACTATGTTGTATTGTATTTTACCTTTACGTATATTTTGAGCTTGAGAATACGCTATTATTATTACTGCTTTATCTAGTCAGAATCTACTCAAATATAGACACATATGGACCATTTCAATCCAAGCCTGACTTTCTGTGCTTCTATATGAATCACTTTCCTTATGTACAAATAAATATTTTAGTGGTTTATTTAATGATAGTACATAGCCTGGAATTGCATTTTTCTTTCTTTGAATATACTTCTTTGAAGAATATTTTATCTGTTTATAAAATCCTTGCTTAGCCATTCATCTCTCTTGACATCTAAGCTATCGTGTCATTATTTCTGGCTTCTGTAGCTTGGGTTGAAAAATGCAGCTTTGTAGTTGTTTCTTTAGAGGCAATGAGTCTTTTTCCTTGTGTGCTTTATTGTTTTCATTTTTGCCTAGGGGTGTTTTCTTTTTGAAATTTAGAGCATCTTGAATTTTGTTTGACTGATTGGATGTCTTTAATCAATTCAGCACATTCTTTTTGTGCTCTTCACTTCCAGTACTTCATCAGCTCCAGTCATCCCCATCAACAATAGATTATGATTGTATCAGCTGCTTTTTAACTGATGACAGACCAATTTCAGTTGCACAAAATCTCCTTAGTTTTGTTTTGCTTCTTGTGATGGTGTTAATTGTTAACGTGTCAGAATCTAGAATCACTGAGGAAATGGGACTTTGGGCATGCCCCCACACCGAATAAATTAATGGAAGAGGGGAGCCTTGCCCACTAGGCAGAGCTATCCCCATGTTTGGGATTCTAGGGTTCTGTCTAAGTTAATTTTTGTTGTCCAATTTTATCATAGCAATAGGAAAAAAATTTAATACAATATATGAACATACACTAGTACATATTAATACCTATATTAATACAATATATGTACATATATACAGGACTTTTCTGTTTCAAATTTGTTCATAAATCCTAGTATTTTGGTAAAATATATCTTGTCCTATGTAGCAGTTCTTTCAGACAGGAACAATTATGAGTGAGAGTTTTGACTTTGAGATGGTAACCCCATCTATAACTTGATGTCTTGTCTTTCTGCTGGAGGTGGCCTCTACAAGTTCCTTTTCCCCACTGTAGGGCATTTCATCTAAGGTCTCCTTTTGAGTCCTGAAAGTTTCTCACCTCCCAGGTCTCTGGTACATTCTGGAGGGTCCCCCCACCTCCTACCTCCAGAAGTTGCCTGTTTCTATTCTTTCTGCTGGCCCTCAGGGCTTCAGTCCTTTTTTCCCACCCAATATCTGATCATGTTCTCCTCTTTCCCTCCCTCTTCTCTTTCCCTCCCTGCCCCCTTTCCCACTAGGTCCTTCTCTCCCCCCCTCCTGTGATTGCTTTCTTCTCCCTCTCCAGTGGAATTGAGGTGTCCTCACTTGGGCCCTTCTGCTTGTTGACCTTTTTGAGTTCTGTGGACTGTATCTTGGGTATTCTGTACTTTTTAAAAGCTAATATCCATTTATTAGTGAGTATATACCATGCATGTCCTTTTGGGTCAGAGTTACCTCACTCAGGATGATATTTTCTAGTTATATCCATTCGCCTGCAAAACTCAGGATATCCTTGTTCTTAATAGCTGAATAGTATTCTGTTGTGTAAATGAACCACATTTGCTGTATCCATTCTTCTGGTGTGAGACAGCTGGTTGTTTCCAGCTTCTGGCTATCACAAATAATGCCACTATGAATGTAGCATTGGACATTGTTACCAAGGGACACTCCCTTCCTGTTGGTTAGATGGAGGGACCCAATAACCCCTCAATGTCAACTGCCTGCTCTGCTTCTGCCAAGGGGCAAGGTTATGAGTGTGTTTTCCCCCAGGACACAACTGCTCCAATATGGGTGCCCTCAAGAGATATTCGTCCAGCTATAGACCATGAATGATGAAGGAACCAAAAGAAGACAAGGATGTGGAGACAGAATATACATACTGTGTTAATTTTTCTTCAGCTTGGGAGGGCTGATAAGTTCTGGGCTTTGGTGTCTCCACCCCCCCCCCCATTCTTTTGCCTGTGGCAACTTCCCAGCCTACCCTGTTCTTTTCTCTTCCAATGTGACTTTGGGTTTGTCCTTCATGGACTTAAGTCACACTACACAACACAACAATTAGAAGCCACCTGGCCCCAAAAGGAAATTCTCTGCTTCACCACGAATATCTTCGTCGTTGGCCCTTGTATTAAACTACACAATATGACCACGGGGGTGCTTTCATGATAATCTTACCTATGGCACTATGTTAGGCATGGAACTTCATGTTCCCCATACTGTTTACAAATCCCCAAAGGATGCCCCAAGCATATCACATCCACCCCTGCCTCCCTGTCCAAGGGTCCCTCAAATGCCCACTTTCGTGGGACTTCCTATCCCTTAGGAGCACTGCCAGCCTGCACTAGGTGTAAAATTCACCGGGGACTACCTAATATTATCATCTAACTTCACACTTGGTATGTGGAGGTTTACCTCACATGATGCTTCTCATTCTGTATTTCCTATGTTCAGAGGGACCCCATTAGATTCTGATATGACCCCATTATGAGCAATTGGGATTTATGTGGTCCCTCTAATTGTATTGATTTATGCCTCCTTACTCTCCTAAAAGGTGGCTGTGTCTTTAATGGAACATATTTCCACATAAACCAGTTGGCAAAAATGTAGACTGTGGCGATCCTTGTGAGTGTGACCATTGGCAGCCAGATTGTCTGGAAAGCCACCCTAGTCTGTGTTCGACATCCCTTTCTCTTTCTGGCCACTAATATCTCCAGTGTTAGAGGCAGCCTTAATGGCTTTAATGAGAAATGTCTCCTAACTGCCTGCTGGATAGGGTATTCAACAACAGCTATCCTGATGAGGGAACCAGCTGTTACTTGGATGCCTGTGGTAAATACCATCCACTTTCATGCTGTCACTCTGATGGCCCAGACTCACTTACAACCCCTACACTGGGGAAAGAGCATCCATTACAGCTGCCTTCATTGCAGCCGTCATTATAGACATTGCCAGGGCAACAACAGATGCTATTGCCTTGACCCAGACAGCCACTGTGGTGAAGACTGTCATTGCTGTAGTCTCTAAGTTAGTTGAGGTGCTGCAGGAACAGGAGGTACTAAATCAACATCTTTATCAAGCCATCCACATTTTACTACAGATTGACTTACTGGCAGAAAAGTCTCTATTGGCATGTGATCCAGGTTTCACTCAATCTGCCTAACCCCTTACCAGGTACATAACACCACTGAAGCCTAAAAACAGTTGTCTCAATATCTTAAAGGTACCTGGTCAGACAAATTCTTTAACTATTCTGTGCTGTTAAGGGAGAGCATAGCCAACCTCAACGTGACCAGAGTATCTGGTCTCATTGTGCTCTCCCTAGATGTTGGAGTGTTGAGGAAAGTGTGGGACAATATTAAGAGGCTGCTTGACCCCTTGTGGATAGCTACTTATGCTATGATGGGAGGAATTGTCATACTAATAACTATTTTGTTTAAGTGTCTCCCACAGCATATCTCCAGGCAGCATTTCATAAATAAGGTGACCCTCCAGGTGCTGATGGCTCTCAAAATTCCCAGTTTGGGCCCCGCCTAAGGAAGTGATCAAAGCATGGATGGCAGAGTTCTGTGAGACCATGTAGGCTCTTTCTCATCTCCCTCTTGTGTGACATGCATCTGGAGTGATATCTCTTTGAAGGCTGGTAGTCAATGACCTTAAGATCATGGAAGACAGGATAACCTGACAGGCACAATCCAGTATCCTGGGAATCCTCCGCAGTGGGGTCTACAATATCAAGGCAATGGCACTCTAGCTCCTACTAGGCTGTCAAAATCTAAAAAACCAAAAGGGTAGACATGTAGCAGGAACAGTGGGGATGTCTCTATGCAAATGCTGGGGGCTGTGAAGCTGCAGGAGGACCTAATTGAGGACTGCCAGAGAGACCGAGATTGCTGGTGCAGACAATTCCAGCCAGTTGGGAACTGCTGTTTAGAAAAAGACCCTTTCTTGGGACTAATGGGGTGTGGGTGGAGGATATTATTATGCAGCAGTGTTCAGAGAGCTTGCTTGTATCTCACCCGCTCCTAGAGTTTGTGTCCTTGACTCTGTGCCATAAAGCCCCAAGGGCAGATAGAATCAGGTGGCAAGTATTCCAGGGCACAGTTCTATTTATTTATCTTTGTACTGGGAACTGAACACATCACCCCATGCATGTTCAATGAGTGTTCTATCATGACCTATGTCCCCAAGTCATTATTTTGTACAATTGCGCACAAATAATAGTTTCAAAGTTAATTTTGTTTGTGAGGACTCAGGATTTACTGTTGTCCTTGTCATGTGTCCTTTTCTATCAGCAGAACCATA
>JADRCD010195048.1:0-17252 GCA_019843815.1 Montemys delectorum | reverse complement strand
GTGTGTGTGTGTGTGTGTGTGTGTGTGTGTGTGTGTGTGTGTGTGTAGTGTATGTATGTGGGAGTGCTTGACTCTACGTGTACATATAGAAGCCAGAAGCAACATCTGCTGTCATCCTCTGCTATTCTCCACTTCATTTTTTTGAGATAGGGTCTCTCCATATGAATACCTGGAGCACCATTTTGGCTAAATTGGGTGATCAGTAAGCCTAAGGGGTCCTCCTGTCTGTCCTACCCTACTTCCATCACTGGGCTCTATGTATGCATCACCATGCCAAGCTTTCACTGGATACTGAAGATCCAAACTCAGGTCCTCATGCTTGCACAAGCACTTTACCCATGGAGCCACTGCTCCAGATCATCTTTCACTCTTTAAGAAGTACTTTTACAAATTTTTGCTATGTATATAAAAGTAGAGATATCAGCCAGAGGTGTTAGAGCTCCCTGGAATTGAATTAAGTACTTGGCAATTGTTAGCTGTCCAAAATGGGTTCTGGTCTTCTACAAAAACAGAACATACTTTTTTAATCCATTGAGTCATCTCTCCAGCCCCCATCTTTCATTCTTAAGATGGAGACTGGCAATAGCACTCAGTCCTTGACTCCTGAAAAGAACTGACAAAGACCCATCAGTAATGAAGGAACACAGAGCTTGCAGCAAGGTTTTTCAAACAGTACTGACACTTGGGCAAGGGTGCTTATTGGTGACAAGATGCTATGTATCATCCTCAGTTTGCAAGCATCCTTTCCTCTAGCCACTGGGTAACAATAGCAGCCAACCCTACATCCCCCAGGTTGAACTGCCAAAACTGACTCTAGGCATTAAGCAAATACCCTTCAGGTGACTAGCCACTGCCTCTGACACAAGACACATGACTTAGTAGTACCGTGACCATTTCTGGGAGTCAGCTGACAGAACAGATTTAAAAACCATTAGGGGAAGGAAAACAAAGAGTGAGGTGCTTGCCAATCAGTTCCAACTCTCCTCTTTACCACAGGGAGTAATTCCCAGACTTCATTTTGAGTCACTTGTTAGAATTTTGCTCCAGGTGTAGCCCATGTCTCACAGTATCTTTCGAGACTAAATTGAAGAGATCAAGACAAGCTGGCAGAGCCTCAGATCCAGTCCAAAACTTAGACTCCTGGAGAAAGATATTATACCCAAACCAAAAGGGCCAACGAGAGGAAAGAACGTGAACATATTGGAATAGATATTACACATGTGGAGATATCTATATCTAGCTATATCAATAGATAGATACATGGATAGATAGATGGATAGATACATACATAGATAGTTAGAGAGATAGAGACATAGATAGATAGAGGTATAAGCTTCTGAATGGTATGTAAGGAAAAATATACTTTTTGCTGATTGGAGAAAAGTCAGATACTGTGTAGACCATACCTGTAAAGGGTAAGATATAAGCATCTCTAAATTTCATACCAGATATATATTTTCATGTTTGTCACATGGCTCCCCCCAAAAATTAGACCCCAGGTTGCCCTAGTGCAGATTATTTTAAGTATAGGTTAAGATTTACATGGAGTATCATCTTTTACATGTTATTATGAGGCTCCTTCATGCGCGCTGAGTATGGGCTGTGTGGAATGCCCCTATTACAGGGTCTCATTTAGGAAACAGAAGCCTGCCAATTTTATTGATCATTTGATTGCCTCGCTCTGTGGAGAAAAACAAAAAAGAAAAGAAAAGCAAACCTGCACGTGTCACATTCTCACCCACGCGTGCACCACCCCCTCTTATTATCATCAAAACCATACCACACAAAAATAACCAAAGACAAACACACATGTTCACTCAAAACTAAGTGTACAGTACTTGAACGAATAAACTGGACTCCCCAGATAAGAAAAACATATGCCTGAGGCCACAGTAAAAACAGGACACCAGGAAGAAAAAAGAAAGCATTAAGTCCAGTTTGCTATTTGGAGAACGTTGACAAAATCATCATGGGGGAAGATCTGCTTGGTATTCTAATAGCCTACATCTATGTTATAACTTTGCATTGCTTTTATTTTCAACTACCTAAGGAAACCAGGGAGATAGTAAGATTGTTGAGTTATTCAGATCTTTAAAATCTTAATGGCGCTCTGAAGCATGCCCAAACATTGACAGCCAAATGGTAAAACATAGAAAGGTATGCTGCTAATGCTCAGCAGGACAGAAAACAGAAGGAGGAGGCTTTAGTGTGGAAGGTCGGGGACCCAGATTCTAACCCTAGCCTTCCACTGCTTTCCCGACGATAACTTGTTCAAATCTGCTACACAAATAGTTTTTACTAGATGCTAGAATTAATAGGATTTCCACTTTAGCTTTGACTGCCTATAGACCTTACCCTTTGCCTAAAGTCACTCACAAATGGTGGCTGACAGAGACCAAACTATAGGTAGGTCTCCCTCCTAGCTCAAGGCTTTTCCCATAAAATTGTCCCTACACAAACGTCCAAAGCCTGCTCCCAGGCTTCCTCATTGCTATTCATCTCTCTTACTGCCTGCACATACTGTGCACAACTCCCTCCCCACCCCCTACCGTTCACTCTGCAGGTAGTACAGGGAAAGAGTGCAATGGGAAAAGACGGGCATATTGAAGGGGTTTCTTTGCCCCAGGACCCCTTTATCTGAAGTTGTCCACAAAAGCGGAAATGAGTTGATTTGCATTT
Source organism: Montemys delectorum (assembly GCA_019843815.1). Lineage (NCBI taxonomy): Eukaryota > Metazoa > Chordata > Mammalia > Rodentia > Muridae > Montemys > Montemys delectorum. Next base: position 14,573 of record JADRCD010195048.1, on the reverse strand, counting down.
TCCCAGTGAAGCAAGCAGCACAGCTGAGGAGTGCTCTCATTCCCAAGCGCCATCTTCTCTGGTTTGCCCTGAGGCCTTCTCCAGGGCTGGAACAGCTCTGAAAACACCTGTATGCTGCCCATTTAAATATATGCTTCAGACAAATCTTTGGGGGGGGGGGTTTCAAAGGAAAAAGACTAATGCTTTCCCTCCCTGGCATACATTATCCTTCCTGTGAATGCTAATGGCAGAAATTAACTCTCTCTAGACAGGTTTCTCTCCAGTCAGGATGCCACACCTACTTTCCAAGGTCTGGTAACTTAACAGATTTCTCCAAAGCTCATCCATTTATTCTGCAAGTATGTACTGATCCTGAAGAAAAAGCACCGTGCTGACGCCAAATCTCAGTCCAATCCACAACCAAACATCCTACATTAGAAACTTACTTCCTCGCAGACCTCAAGGTTGAAAAGGTTCCGGATCAAGGCACTGGTACCCAATGAAAGAGTTCTGGCTTCACTCTCCTATGGTACAAGGCAAAGGGGGAATCGTGGGTAAAGGAGAGCAAAGGAGGGGCGTCTGTAGAAATGATGGTGAAGAGATCACAGCTTAGATCGGGGGGCAGTGTGCCCAGATGTATGCAGGAATATTCAAATATTCATAGTTTAGGTCAGGAGACACCATGCCCAGATGTGCATGTAAGCACTTGATGTTACCCGGGAGTCTCATTGCATCAGAGAAATTGGTTCTGAGAGCTTTATAGCTTTTGAATGGACAGTCCTACATACTCTCTGATTTCATCCTCTGTTTGCGTACCGGAGCTTACTGCATTGGCTGCACACCATGACCTCATGGCTTTGGTAACTTCAATGAAAAACTCTGAAGCACATAAAGATATCATCACATGCCACCCCTATCTGCATCTTGGTGGTTTCTCCACCTCAACCCCACACCCCACACCCCACCCCACTGGTTCTCAAACGTTCAGCCTTCTAGCAGGGGCCCACCATACTGAGTTCATTTCTCCACCCACTCTGCCCTCCGGTTCTTAGCAAGCACCACTGACAAAAACGGTCTCCCTTGCTTAGCATCCTACAAACGAGGGGAGTAAGTTTGCTCTGTCTTTTTAACTGAAATAACTATTGAGCAGCTGTCAAGAGGGTAGAAGTCACACTAACAGTGCGCCTGCCCGAGGAAGACAAGAAACTATCCTAAATGAGTACATTTGTTGAGGGAGAAGTTAGGAAAGAGCAATGGGAAAGGGGAAAAAAGACAATTGTCATAAAAAGCTCAAAGAAGGAAGTCTTTCCTTCAAAGAACAAAGATGCTGTCCATTGCTAAGTAGAGAACAAGTAGATTTAGCCCTGTTATGTAGACCTGTCTAACACCCAAATGCACGTACTTCTGTCTCATCCATATGACATAAAAAATATCATACATTAGGTAATTCAGAAAGGTTCAAAATGTATTTTCTTGTTAGTTCTAGAGGCTGGGAAGTCTAAGATTTATGCCCTGGTATCAAATAAGAGCCTTCGGATGATGACATCACTCCAGCAACAACGTTATTCCATGGTGGAAGGCAGAAACACAAGAGTGGGTAAATGAGAGAAAATAGGCAAATTCACCCCTTTGTAAGGAGGGCCCTGTCATGGCTACTGCATTAGCTGTCAATGTAGGCAAGAGCCCTCCTAACCCACTCCCTTCAGAAAGACCCCCACCTCCCAGCGCTATCACGTTCTGCTCAAGCTTCAGCGATGAACTTCAGATACCACTCGGAACCCAGAGCAGTTTCTTGTCTTTTCTTTTTCTATGGCTGACCTGCAGGTGCTCTCTCCCCTGTGGCAACTGAATCTAGACACTGTTGTGTTTTCTTTGACCTGTAGAGTGCTGAGAATTTTGGTTTTGCTTTGTTTTCAGTTTGAACGGGGTGATCAACATTTCTAAGCTAAGAAATTTCACACATCCAAGATACCCTCAACTCAGCCCACAGCATTGAGCAATAACAGTTGTCTGGGTTCACTGCTCTGGGGGCCTGACTGCACAGTCCCCTTATTGCCTCTGTCTCAGTCTAGAGCCTAGATCCTTCATCTCTGTACTGACCATGGACCCTAAAGTCTCTCACACATCATACTCTGGCTCCTCAGCCAACCCCCGATCGGGGTCAAAACAAAATGAACAAAACTAACATCTGGCTACATTTACATTCTAGAAGAATCAAAACCTGAGCATCCTCCTTACTCATCCCAGAAGTGAATAATAATAGCATTACATAGAAAGCAGCGAGCATGAAACCTCTCCCATCGACTATTTGCTGTCTGAGAGTCTCCTGCATCTTGGGGCAATGCAGTGACTTCTAGAATCTTCATTCAGAAGAGAAACAAGGAGAAAGAAGAAATGTCCCTTGGTAGATGCTACTTTCAGTCACTTTTAAATTTTACTAAAATTAATTCTCAATTCTACGAATCCTCATATCCACTCCTACACACACATACCATCACATACACACAAACACACATCATGCACAGACTCATATACAATTCACATACTCACAGATACACATACATATACAAATACACATACAGAGACACAGACATACACACATATACACAACATATATATATATATATATATATACAGATACATACAAATACAACATACACACACATACATATAGGCATACAAACAGACTCAGTCATATACATATACAATATATACATACAACATACACAGATACACACACATATACAAAAACACATACACGCACCACATATACATACACACACATGTAGCCATACATATATCACGTACAGAAACATATACATAAGCACATGCACACATACACAAACATACACAAACACACACACTCTCACTTTCTCTTTCAAAATCAAATACTCAACTTCATTGTAATATAATTTTCCAAATATCTGCTTAAAGAAGAATATCTTCTGAAATGGAAATAAAAGAAACCCACTTTGGAGACAAAACACAACTGAGCCAAATGCAAAGACGTAGGAAGTCAGGCACCGTGCTTCATTTAATTGGGTATGGGCACTTTGAGAGACAGGTATGAAACAAAGGCAGAAAGCAAAGGAGAGACCGTCGCTTCAGCAAGGACTATCTTGTCAGATGATCCAGGTCAGAGCCAGGAAAACATCACAACTGTAAAACCTGCTTCTTCTGCTCATTCTGCTCCCATTCTGCCCCTGTCCACATTGGGAGTTCTAGGAAACAGAGAGCAAGCCTAACACAGTGTCTCTTTCTAAATGGCAGGAAGCTGGCGTCTTTGTGGGTGTCAATTTTTTTTGCATCATTTTAATTAGGAAAGGTGAGAAAGTTTCTACTATGCCCCCTTCCCCTGTGCCCTAGGTAAGGGTTTCATGAATTTTGACAGAGGCACCCTCCTTCCCTCCTAAGCATTCCTCCAGTCCCTAGATAATCCCCCACTCCTCCCCTGCATTAACTAACACACACAGCTCTCTTCCTCTCGCCCTCCCTCAGCCCCACACTTCTCTCCAAAATGTATAACATAATTGTGAAGGCTAATTATCAAATAATGCTTAAGCCTCTGGGAGCAAGATTGGGGGGTTGGGGGTTCTAGAAATGTTTTAAAAGTTCCCAGGCTGTAAAATAAACATTATTAGCTGAAACCAAACCTCCTGCTGCAGTCCCAAAACCAAACTGAGTTTTACACACACACACACACACACACACACACACACACACACACACACACAAATTAAATATATATGTAAAACCCACATATGTATGTAATAACTTATGCATACAAAAATCAAATGTATCATCCTTTTAATAAGTCGCAGGAATTCTCTGTCATTCTCTGGCAACCCCTTTACAAAAAGAAACAAGTTGACGTTCAGTTTTGTCTTCATGAAATTGGGAGAACCAGCAAGGATTCAACCCCAGAGAGCAGATCCTTCCAGGGGCTCAGAAGAGAAAGAGGACAGAGAAGGGAGAGCGAGGAGAGAAGGAAGGGAGAGAGAAGAAAGGAGAGAGAGGAGGGGGAGGAAAGAGAGGGGAGAGAGGGGAGAGAAAGAGAGGGAGAAAGAGAGGGAAAGAGAGAGGGAGGGAGGGAAAGAAAGGGAGAGGGGGAGAAAGAGAGAGAATGCACTATCTCTAGAGAATGAGAAGAGAACCAACATGAGTGAGGCCTTTCTCCTCTAGCCCCAACCATGAACTGACTGGGCAGCACAGATGGGGTCTTCATCACGGAAAGGGACAGGAACACAGCAGTGTGCCTCACACACAAATGTCACACTTTATAAACTGCCTTATGGCTGTTCTTTTTACACTGTGCTAAGCAGAGCTACAGACAAGAAGTAGAGAGCCTGCCTGGCCTCCCTGCCGCTGCCCCCTCGACTGCAGGCAGGGATATTGGTTTTCTGCCGGTGTCCGGTGTCCTCAGAGAGGAAGAAACAGCAGCCCAACCGAGGATGCACCTGGGTGTTGCGGCCAAGTCCTCAGCTGTGATGCGTGGAGACATTAAAAATAGCACTGTGGCTGGTCAGATTTCAACTGTCCAGGGACTCTGAGCTGTTTGGAGAGCAGAAGGGGCTAGCAGGCAGGGGGTGGGGGAGACGCAGAGAAGCATTCGTGATAATGCCTAACTTATTAGGCAAAGGAAAAATGCTGCAGGGCAGAGATAATGGCCTCTAGCTCTTTCTCTGGTAGATGGCGAACTGAGGATGCTATTTGCTCAATGGGGCCTCTTCACAGAAGTCAAAGGGCTGCTATGAACCCCGGATCAATAAACCCAGAAAGGTCCATGCTAGGATAAAGCACGCTCAGTCCTCAGCTGAGTGGTCCTAGAGGACCAATTGTCTACTCAATGTTGTAGAGACTGTGGTGTCTGGGACCCTCGGGGAACCTCTCTTCTCACTGGAGAATGAGCTCCTGTGGTCATCTTTACTGCATCTACTGAGCCCTCTGCCCTCTCTAGTGGAAACCAAAAATGAGTGAAGAAGGTTGAGCAAGAGGCAATCAGAGCTGGGCAAAGATCTGAGGGTTCTTCCTCTTTGCCAAACCATAGAGCTAGAACGAGCCCTTTCCTCAGTGACACTCCTTTCTGGGATGTGACACTCCATCATCTCAATGAGACAGATACCACAAAAGATTACTAGACTCCATAGAACAGGAGCACACTGCCCACATCAGTTGTTGTTGTTGTTGTTGTTGTTGTTGTTGTTGTTGTTGTTGTTGTTGTTTGTACCACTAAGCACCATGCCCAGCCACTCATCTTTCTTTTCTTGATGGAAAATGGGACTGGAAGAGTCTTCTTACAGTTAAGAAGCAAACACAAATGCAAACCAGAAAAAGCAAACAGATGTGTAAGATAAAACAGCTGTGTTCAAAGAAAGCAAGATCAGACCATTCAGAGCGCCAGCCCTACTATCACCCTAAAAGATATTAATTTTACTTCCCTCACTTTCAAGTATTGTTATTGTTATTGTTGTTGTTGTTATTATTATTGTTGTTATTTAGTACAAGAAATACCCATGAGGTGAGATAAATATTGTTCCCCCAAGTTAATCCAGCATTATCTGTGAATCCTATCTGAGATGATGAGACTTGGTAGGTGCGGTTCAGTTAGGAGTACGAGGTTATGTTGGACTGTCTAGGTAAGAGGTGGATGTTATCAGGAGCATGTTTAGAAAGGAAAACAGGTATAGATTTGACTTCACCTGTAGGGAAGGTGGGAAGGATGGGAATGGAATGATGTAATGTGAAATACTCAAAGACAGAGCTACAAGCAAAGCAATACAGAGGCCACTAGCACTGGCAAAGACCCAGGAGGTGAGTTGTCTCTGCAGAAGCTCAGAAGGAAACATGCTCGATTTTGACTAGCCTTAGTGAACCTACTTCCATGGTTTAGATATTATTGGAGCATGTTTCCCCCAAAGGTTCACAGAAGCGTGGTCCCTACTATAATGGTATTGGTGGGTCTTTAAGATGTAAGGATTGGAAGGCAATGATTAGATCATGGGACACTACCCATGGAAGAGACTAACATGGTTCTCCTTAAGTGGGGTTAGTTCCTGAGAGAACGTACTGCTAGAATGTGGCTAAGTCCCATGCTCAGTCCTCTCTGTGTGAAATCATTCTCCCTTCTGCTTCTCTGACATGTTGTGTTCTGGCCATGGACTGACATCATATTGTTTTGATTTCTAGTCACCAGAAGCAGGAACCAAATAAAGGACTATATCAAGTACCCAGATGTGGGTATTTTGTTTTGAAACACAAATAGACTAAGACAACATTTTGAACTTCTGATCTGAAGAACCAGAAAGAAAGAAAATTGCCTTGTCTTCAGAGACTAAATATTTATAGAACCTCACCACAGCACTGTCCTGGCTTCAATTCTGTTACTAGGGTTAAAAATAATAAGGGAAAGAGTTCATTCAGCTTACAACTCCAGGCTATAAGTCCATCATTGTAGGGAAGTCAAGGGAATAACTTGAAGCAACTGCTCACATCCTCAGTCAAGAGCAGAGTGAATGAATGCATGTGTGCCTGCCCTCAGTTCATCTTCTCCATTTCTCAACTGTAACCCCCAACTCATGGGATTGAGCCACCCATTATGGGCAGCTTCTCTCTCCTCAATTAGTTCAATCAAGGCAATCCCTCACAGACATGCCCATAGGCCAACCAAATCTAGATAATCTCTATTGAGGCACTTTTCCCAGGTGGTTCTCCAATGTGTCAAGATGGCAATTGGAACTAACCATCACAATTATTTGCCTTTCTACCAACGGGAAGCAAATAATTTCATAAATAAGGGTCCAGGCAACAGCAGGAAGCTGTAGCTTCGTGCTGCGGTTATGAATGATTTTACTTGAACCACAAAGAACACAGGGTTTTTTTTTTTTTTCAGGAAATTATTTTATCTCCTTGCCATTACAAATTAATCTATTAAACTATGAAACACTCTTCTCTCAGGCTACCTACTGTGTATTTGTTCATAAGAAGCTCTCCTCATATGAAGAATCCCACAGTAAGTTCTACAGCAAAACAAATGTGTGAAATCTCCCTAAGTTCATAAGCATATTAACTCCTGTCTTCCCAACAAGCTTCAGTAACTAGAAAATGCTGAGAATGGGTTTTCACCTACTAAAACTTGAGAGAAGGGAAAGTTGGCTCAGCAGTTAAGAACACATACTCCTCATCTAGAGGACTCAAGTTCAATTCCCAACATCCACCTCAAGGAGCTCACAACCACCAGTGACTCCAGACCTATAGGATGTGATGCCCTCTTCTGGTGTCTGTGGACACTGCACTCACATTCACACACACAATTAAAAACAAAAAGTTAGTCTTAAAAACAATAATTAAAGACTGGCATTTAGTGCTAACAGACTTACGACTGTGTAATAGGGAGAGCACATGCCTTCTCTGTGGTCAGTAAATGCATACTGTCACAGTGAGTGTAGCTCACCTTCTCCCATGCTCCCTAATGAAACAAAAATACTTTAAAACACTCTGCCCATCACCACAGAAAATTATAAATCAGTTGTAATAGGTACATATCTGCCAAGAACTCTGATAAATTACATTTTAAAGCCACTTTGAACTAATATTAAAGAGTGTTAAATAGAAGATACACAAAGAAAATCCAATAGAGAGCTAGCAAGAAACCCTAAAGAGGAAAACAAAGAACAGACAGAATCTCAAGGGAATAGAGAAAATATTGAGAGCCATAACACAAAGTATTCCTTATGCAAAAAAATTATTTGAACTGTATTTGAAAGACCACATCATGTACTGGTGCATTCTGACTCTAGAATAACCAAAATCAAGACTTAATCTTAAGAAATGTATTTGAAAAAGAAAGGAAAACAATTTGGAATGCTGAGTAAAAGAACCATATAACTTATGAAAGAAATTAAATTAGAGTGCCCTGAATGATTTTTGACAGTAAGGCTTGATGCCAGAAGAAGTTAGAGTCACATATGCAAGCTATTCAGAGAATGAAAATTACAAACCATTAAAGCCAGCCAAAGACCTCGAGAACATTGCTTTCATGAAAAACTCTTCCCCAGGAATACACTAAAAAGTTTCAGGCAGGGACTGCTTAGGAATCTTAGGTGCTTGGGCTGGGGTGGAGGTGGGGGCTCAGTGGGGAAAGTGCTTGCCACACAAGCCTAACAACCTGAATTTAGATTCCCAGAACCCATGTAAAAGCTGAATGTAGTAGTGCACACATCTACAAACCCAACACATACCTACAGCTAAATGGGAGGTGGAGACCAGAAACTGTCTCAAACAAGGTAGAAGATGAAGACTGATACCTGAGGTTATCCACTGACCATCACATTGGGCTTTGGTATGCATACACATACACCATACATACAATAAATATAGAGGTACTTAAAAATCAATGGCTGAATACTAAAAGAAAAGAGCCTAGTGTGAAAGTACTGTATTATTTCAAAGGCAAGTACATTATAGCTATAAAAATTAGATGACCAGCATATGCAAAATATAAAACAGCCCTACCAGCTTTTTAAAAATAGTCATGTCTATGGCGCTTCCTACAATTATTTCTCTGATGTGTTTGTACAGTAGGGAAAACCCATGTTGGTAGGGAGCACTCCATTACCTCCCTCTCAGGAAGGACAGGTTCTCAATGGAAGAACAAACCTTCCAAAGTAATAACTCTTCCCTAGGTACCAATAAACTCCCTGTATACATGACTCTCAACTGGAAATACCAGTACAAACCCATTACATGCTTGCATATTCTGGTTCTTTTCAAAGAATGACCTGGAAACACAGGTCAGGCCAATGACAGTGAGTGTCTTTCCATAAGATTTGATCTTCATGGGCCTTTCTTCTTGAATGAACCCAGAATTTCTTGTGTAAGTATCTGGCACCAGGTCTGAAGTAGAAAGTGTCTGCAATGGGCTTTGAACACATTGACATGAAATTAGAAGGATCTTCCACAGTTGCTAGGATTACATTGAAAACATATCAGGGAGGGCCTTGAGGTTTCCATTGGCCTAAGACATGAGCTTTCCAACAGACTAAACTATACCAAGAGTTCACATGGCAGCACTAAACAATAAGCTGACACCTTACATTCTGAATAATGTGCATTTACTATTTTCAAACTAGGGAAATAAAAACATCCTACGTATCTATATGAACTACATAGGAATGGATGACATAGTAGATGAAAAAGCATCTTTATAAAAAGTGTCACGACAGAACAGTCATGTGATCACCTCCATTGTAGCTGTCTATATTGAGCCTGCCCAAGACTGAGCCTATCCATACTCAATCATTAATGGGAAGGAACCTAGAGGGTTATGGACACCTGCATCTCCCAGCTGAACTAGTGATTACTGGCAGATGTCCAGGAGATGGATAATCACTGGGTTTTGTTGTGTCCCCACTGTTGAGCTCACCAGAGGCCGTGGAAGAACGCTGCCTACTGGCTTGCTCCCAGTGGCCTGTTCCATTTAAACTTTATACAACCCAGGACCACCTGCATGTGGATGGTACAACGGAAAGTGGACTGAACCCGCTCCCATCAACCATTCATTAATCAAGAAAATGCCGCACAGACTTGTCTACAGAACAGTCACATGGAGGCATTTCTCAATCTCTTTCCAGGTGACACTGCCTGCATCAAGTTAACATAAAAAAAAAAAAAGTAACCAGCCCAGCCAGAGATATGATTCAAGGGTACAAGCACCTGCCACCAAGCCTGAGCACCTGTGAGATGTTAAAGGTTGTCCTCTGAGCTCTGTACACATAAAGTGTGTACAGACACATACATGTAATATTTTTAAAAAGGTGATACAAAAGGGGAAGCCATAGACTTGAAAAATCGAAAAGTTTATAAAGTTTAAAAATCATATACATGAGCAAAACTGGAGGACAAGGTGATGCCCTCAGGTGCTATAAAGCCATAGACCAGTGTAAGACATGGGTCATTAAAAAGTAGTTATTTTCAGAGAAGGGGACTTGTTACAATTGGGACAGACAGTTACATGTGTAGGCAGCTGTTCCACTTCTTCATTTGCGAAGTGGCTATAATGTTATTTACCATCTACCAATTCAACAAGCTGCACACTGGTTATGTCTTTCTATATGTCTGATTTCAGTGATACATGTTGAAAGCTTTAATCGCAGTGATAATTCACTTGCTTTGCACATGAAGTTGCTGTTCAGACACGACTAAGATGCAGTCCCCTAAGCAAAGGCCTATGTCCCCTTCCCTTTCTGAAAGAACTGGGATGTCATAACCAGCGCCCTCCGTGGCTCCTTGATTAAACACACAGCAGAACCCACTGAAGCCTCACGGAAAGGTCTGTGACTTGGTTAGGAGAAAAGGCAAACATTCCACATCCTACGCCATGCTCCACTTTCCTCCTAAATGCGTCTCCATGCCAGGGAGACTCTTCAAGCCTCAAGTTCCAGTAGGAAAAGCTTACTTTTTATGCTCCCCAGTTTTATATTCCAGGCTCTTCTGTTTGTATTTTTTTTATATACTTTAAAAATGTCATACACGTATCCAATGTACCTTCATCATATCTACCTCCCACTCCCTCCCTGCAACTCCCCTTGGCCTTCCCTCAAAACAACTTCTTCTCAATTTTAGTTTCTCTGTCTGTCTGTCTCTGTCTTTCTGTCTGTCTCTCTGTGTGTCTCTGTCTCTCTGTCTCTGTCTCTGTCTCTCTCTCTCTCTCTCTCTCTCTCTCTCTCTCTCTCTCTCTCTCTCATTAAATTCAACTAGTTCTGCCTGCATGTATGAGCAGCCTACCCATGGCCATAACCCCAAAGAAAAGTGACTCTCCCTCCCCCTGAATGTATCAACAGCCAGCCAGTTGCCCCTCAGCTAAGAATGGGGCCTTCTCAGGAGCCCCTCTCTCCTCCACACTGTATTAACTGACTTGATCTTGCTCTTTTCCAAGGACTGGCACCAGCCAGCCTTCCCACCTTCCCCAGTCCCTGCTTTCTCAGATACTTCATTCCACCAAGCTTCTCTACTTTGGGACTTCAGTTTGCTGTCTGTCTTTTCCTTACTTCCATCTTCATCGCTCCTCTACTCCGTTTTCCCCTTTCCTTTGCCTCAGTTCGACTTTGGTTATCCTTTAAGATACAGCTCTATTCCCACACTCTAAAGTAAAACTTTCTTAGTCAGCCCCATTTTCCTTTATGTGCACTTCAAGAATGTCCAACATCACTATTAAACACTTGGTATATCTCACTTTTAAGAGCATGTTTGTTTTTTAATTTGTGGGTTCATCTGCAATTTTACTTTTAATTAAGTCTCGAGCTATAGCTGATCCCTGGTAAATTTTTAAGGAAAGCCTTCTTGTAATACTTTTTAGATGGGTAGTGGATAAGTGAGTGGGTGAGTGGGGTGGATGGGTGGGTAGATAGGTAGATGAATTGGTAGCTAAGTGGGTAGGTGAATGTATGAATAGGTGGATGGACATAGGGATGGATGGTTTGGTGGGTGGGTGGATAGATGGATGGATGGATGGATGGATGGATGGATGGATGGTTGGATGGATGGATGGATGGATGGATAGGTGGGTGGTGAGTAGATAGATGGATAGGTTGTTGGATGGATAAATGGATGGTTGGGAGGGTGGATGGGTAAATGTATGGGTAGGTGGTCAGTATATGATTTAAAGAACAAACCAAATGATACTATGTTTGAAACCATCACCAAGTACTGACAGATGTGGCCCGTTTATAGTCAATGAGAATAGAATGATGATTCTCCATTTGGGCAGTGGCAAAGTCACTGCGAAGGAGTCACTGGCCAGCTATTAACACTTACACATGGATGCTTGGATGCTCAGATGCTAAAATGAAAATGGAGGACTCAGATCATGAGAATAGCTGTGACAAACCTTTCAAAACTCCAGCTTCACTCACGCTGGGACACTTAAGCAGGTCCCACATTGAATTTTAAAACCTTATGCAGACATTTTAAGAATTAATATACTATATACCCTATACACTTTACAAAGATTTATGACCAGCATCACTAAATGGCAAGTTCGGTGGCAGACAGGAGCAGTTGGATACAAGACCTTTGGAATCTAAAATGTAGGTATGTAATAGGTGCCAAGAAACATATAAAGTCCTATCCCTGAGCTATACAGGAGGTATCTGCACAAAGAATGAAGAGTGAAGCCCTTGACACTTGTCAGCTATTTCAGAGCACTCCCAAACTAAAAGGAACAGATCGCCAATGAAGTGGCATGGGCAGTCTCTGGATCCCTGCCTTCAGTAGTCACTGGCCCACATCCTTCTGAAGAAAAGCTGCAGGAACAGTGTGCAAGAAGCAGACAGATTAGAAAGTTTGAGCTCAATTGTCAGTGAAACAATGTTAGAAGTTTTTTTTTAAAAAAAAAAAAAAAGAAAATGTGCACAGGGCTCTCTCCTGCAAGAAATCAGGGACTGGTCTCCTCTGTCAGCAGGGACGTTGAGGCAGCTATCACATATGGTCATGTATTTAGCTGGGTTATTATCCCGTTTTTTACTGATGACACAAGCCAAGATTCAGAAAGATAAAGAGAGCTGGCCAAGGGCAGGAGAGATGGCTTAGCAAGGGCAAGAGAGATGGCTTAGCAGTTTAGAGCACTGCATGATCTTCAAGATGACCTAGGTTTGACTCCCAGCACCCACATAGCAGTTCACTCCCGCCCTCTTCTGGCCTCCTCAAGCACCATGTACACAAGTGGTATGGAAAGATAGACATGGAGACAAAACCACCAAACACATAAAAAAAAAAAAATTACACACTAAAAAAAGTTCATTCTAAAAAAACCATGTTTGAAAAGAAATAATTGGCCAAGACCACATAGCCAATCAGCATCAGAGCTAGTTCAACCAGTGTTGATTTTCTTCTAAGTCTCAGCACACTGTACCACAAGCAGAACTCATAGCACATGTCAGTAAAATGTCACCTCATCATCATCCCCATTTCATGGATTGAAGAAACTTGAGTCCGTTCAAGATAACCAACCCAGCCAAGTGTCCATTGTCAACTTGCGACAGGCTCTTCAGTGTGGGGTAAAGCATTCTCATCCTTTATATCCATTCAGCATCCTAGACAGAGGATGGGAGAGCTCTAGTATCCACCACAAAGCTCCAATACCTAAAGAGGCAAAGCTAGAGCCCTGCGTCCAGGGAGAGCTTTAGTGAGCTGTGGCTGCGGTATAGAGAAACTCTTCACTTTAGTAGAGAAACCCACCAGCCCACCTACAACCTGGCAGGGGAGGAGGGGACACCAAGCACTCTCCTCAAGCTCACTAGCCCACAATGCCTCCCATCATCTGTATGTGTCAAAAGGCAGGCAGGAAGGGGTTTCCGTACTGAAGTTTCCAAGGTCCCAGAACATGACAGAAGGAGGAAGGGATACCGAGGCAGGGGGCATACCACTCCGATATTCAGGGATGCTCTCTGCATCTCCAGCCGTGGGAAATCAAAGCTCTTAACAAACACTTCATGATAGCTACTGCAGGACTAGGAAAACTTAACACTGAGAAACTTAGGGCTTCTTCCAGCTGAGAAACAGATCCCCACAGCAGACAGATCCCTCGTCCTAAGCGGTCAACCCTCTGCTACGAAATGGGAAGAAACCCTGGTCTGGCCACCTAGAGAGCCACAGCTTCTCTTGAGACTTTTTGGCTCCAGAACCCAAGTTAGTGCTAGTTCTTTTGGGGATGGGGGCTGATGCTTTCTAGTTCTTAGTAGTAAATGCCACTTTCTAAATAAAAACAATCTCGTATGAAAATGGTTTAAACATCCCAGTAATACATCCCTCTTCTGTATACCCTTGGGGTACACACACACACACACACACACACACACACACAGGCACGCACGCACTCGAGTGCTCAAGGGAGTGTGCATACACATACACATAGATACACGCATGCATATGCATATCTACATACACACATATACACACTTACATGCACACACACATACACAAGTTCATCCATTCCCACTCAGGAATGAGGCTTCTGGAATGCAGCCCTGCTTTCCAGGCCTGCCTAAAACTTCCCCCTCCGCTTCCACGGATCACCCAAAGCCCAGCTGATTTGGCCATATTTCCTCATTTAAATCAACAGCCTGATTTTATCAACAATGCTCTGCGGAGGTTTATTTCTTCAAACAGACTGTGCTCCTCGTTGCTATAAAGTTAATTTTCTCCTCTTTGTTCACTTCCCTAATCTGCAAATTATATCCTCCTGTTCTCTGATTGCTTACTATTGGAAAAAACAGCCCTTTTTTTGCTTCCAGTTTGAACACTGTGACCCTTATCTTGATGACCCTAATCTCTCTCTCCCCTCACTGGCTTCTCAGAGAGGTGTAAGTGACCAGCAGGGGTGTGGAGTATCACAAGCACAGACACAGCTCTGGGGCCCAGGCCAGGCTTACTGTGAGGACCACCTTTCTGCTTTCCCCCTTTTCCTGTTGCTTGGAGTGTAGGAAGAGGCTGGCTTTGCTGCAGGGAGGATTAGAAATTCTGGGATCTGCTCCATGCTCCCAGAGAGTCTTAGTGGGAAGACAGAACTGTGGCTTGCAGAAACATGGGCAAATGCTTCC
>JADRCD010195047.1:0-13629 GCA_019843815.1 Montemys delectorum | reverse complement strand
TAGGTTTGTGTGGATTTGTTGAAAGATTACTTTCTTGCTTCTTCTAAAGTGTAGTTTTGCTCCTTATGTTGATGTTTTCCATCTATTATCCTTTGCAGGGCTGGATTTGTGGAAAGATATTGTGTAAATTTTATTTTGTCATGGAATATCTTGTTTTCTCCATCTATGGTAATTGAGAGTTTTTCTGGGTATAGTAGCCTGGGTTGGTATTTGTGTTCTTGTAGGGTCTGTATGACATCTGCCCAGGATTTTGTAGCTTTCATAGTCTCTGGTGAGAAGTCTGGTGTAATTCTGATAGGCCTGCCTTTATATGTTACTTGACCTTTTTCCCTTACTACTTTTAAAATTCTTTATTTGTTTAGTACATTTGGTGTTTTGATTATTATGTGACAGGAGGAATTTCTTTTCTGGTCCAGTCTATTTGGAGTTCTGTAGGCTTCTTGTATGTTCATAGGCATCTCTTTCTTTAGGTTAGGGAAGTTTTCTCCTATAATTTTGTTGGTGATATTTACTGGCCCATTACCTTGGGAATCTTCACTCACTTCTATACTTATTATCCTTAGGTTTGGTCTTCTCATTGTGTCCTGGACTTCCTGGATGTTTTGGGTTAGGAGCTTTTGCTTTTTGCATTTTCTTTGACTGTTGTGTCAATGTTTTCTATGGTGTCTTCTGCCCCTGAGATTCTCTCTTCTATCTCTTGTATTCTGTTGGTGATGCTTGCATCTATGACTCCTGATTTCTTTCCTAGGTTTTGTATCTCCAGGGTTGTCTCTCTTTCTGATTTCTTTATTGTTCTATTTCCATTTTTAGATTCTGGATGGTTTTGCTCATTTCCTTCACCTGTTTGTTTGTGTTTTCCCATAGTTCTTTAAGGGATTTTTGTGTTTCCTCTTGCAGGGCTTCTAGCTGTTTACCTGTGTTCTCCTATATTTCTTTGAGGGTGCTATTTATGTCTTTCTTAAGGTCCTGTATCATCACCATGAGAAGTGATTTTAGATCTGAATCTTGCTTTTCTGGTGTAATGGTGTGTCCAGGACTTGCTATGGTGGGAGAATTAGGTTCTGATGATGCCAAGTGACTTTGGTTTGTGTTGTTTATTTTCTTATGCTTGCCCCCCAGCAGCTGGATATCTCTAGTGCTACCTCCCCTTGGTAAGTCTGACTGGAGCCTGTCCTTCCTGTGATCCTGGTTGTGTCAGAACTCCTCAGAGTCAAGCTGTGTTTGTGATCCTGTGATTCCGGGATCCTGTAATCCTGGACTTGTTAGAGCACCCGGGAGTGCAGTAGCTTCATCTGGGTGTTTTGGGCTGCAGAGTTTGTGCCCAAAGTCTGCTCAGGACACCAGCCCATACAGACTGAAAGGAACCAGAACCACTGGGATGGCAGAGTTCCTGTGTGCCTGGTCCCACTGGTCCCAGTTACTCCTAGTGTTGGGACAGATGTTGGTTCCTCCTCACCTCTGGTCCTGGGCGTGTCAGAGCGTCTGGGAGTAGAGCTTCCTCTGGGTGTTGTGGGACTGACTGTGGAGCTTGTGCCCAAGGTCTGCCTAAGATTCTTTTTTTTAAACTGGGTCTCGTACAGTGCAAACTATCCTGTAATTTCCTACATAGCCCTGGATGGCCTTGAATTCCTGATCCTCCCACCTCCACTTGATATGTCTACATCTTAATTAGCATGGGAACTTAGATTTCCTTGTGGCATTTTTTTGTACTTGGTTCCACCTTCTTGCTCCTCTTCTGCATCCCTTACCCTCTGACCCAACGTTTACCATTCTATCCCCAGTAGCCCTCTTTCTACTTTCTTATCATGCATGTTCTATTAGCTGCCACACCCCCTTTAACTCTTTTCCCCCTTCATGGGTTCCTTTCAATTTTCCTGACCTCCTACACATCTTCATTCCACATATTTAATTTCCCCTTCTAAGATGATTCCTTCTCCCCAGTCTCCATTCACTCCTTACTTTGACCTTTTACCTCTAGGCTTCAGCAGCTGCATCGTCAGTTCTTCAATATAAGGTTTGTGCTTTGCTTTAGTTAAACATAATTAAGCTATATAATTAACTTGACATATATTTAGAAGTTTATAAGAACTGTTCTAAAGTGTTTCTATCATGGTCATTATCCGGAGTGGTTACCACAGAGCCCAACAGTTCTGATATCCCAATCCTCCTACTCAGAAAGGATAATGCATGGAGAAGACAGAAAACATCCACAAAGTCTCCTTTCTTTAGGTCACTTTCTTGATTCCCGTGCTTCATTTAGTAACCCCATAATTCCATCTCTGACATTAACTCCAATACAAACACATGCACACACACATACACACCACCACCACCACCACCACCACCACATACCCCTGTCATCATATGAAGCTACATTGTTCTTTAACTTTCCCATTGTCCTATCATTCAGGGACAGTCCATTATCTTCTTAAAGTCCTATTTACTGAATCCCAAATTTTTCTTGGTCTTTCTTTGTATACTGTTACTGTGCATCCTTGCTCATTCACTGAGGAAGACAGAGAAGATGATGGCATCTTTGATACTCTGCATTTCTTTACCAACCAATACTGTTATTTTTTTTGATGTAGAAATAATGTTTTGACATTATTTTCTAAACTTCATTTAATTTATTTGAAATCTGTTGCTCAGTTTCTAATGTTTCATGTTCTTTTCTCATATTCATAGCTGGCTCTTAGTTTATCACTCTACCTTGAATATGACAACTACTGGAGATAATTTGTTTTCTAGTCTTTGATATATGAATGTTGGTTTTATGATTTGTAACAGTTTTCATTTTAATAAAGCTGTTAGCTCTCAGAGACCTCAAAAGTTGTTAGGTGTTTGTTCTTATGTAAGAATTTAGGCACAGGTAGAAAATTTTAAGACCAGTGAATGTCTAAGCAGGGATTATTTTAAAACTTTTTGTTTTAAAATGATCGGCAATGAGCCAGCCATGATGCCAGGCCACATCTAGAATCAATAGCCCCATATTTACCCCAAGGCATATTTCTCTGTCTATAATAAATACTTGTAAAGTATTCATCAAGTTCTTCTGCCTCTATATCAGGAAACAGCTGGGGGAAAAGGTCCATAAAGCATCATCTACTGTCATCATATGTGTTACCTCTCTGCACCACTGCACCACACTTGCTTTTCTCTTTAAATATGTTCAATAACTACATGCCTCCTTTTAAACTTCTTTGCAGGGAAAAAAAAACCTAAAAAATAAACCAACAAAAAAATGCCCTTTTATGGTCAGAGTTCTGTGTTCTTAACTAGCATGTTTTCTGTCACCTAGTCTCAGTTACCTCTACCACCCTTAAAGCTCCTGCAAACTGTTTCATTTTCCATTTTGCCTGTGATGTCTTGTTGGCCCTCTGAAGACCTCATGCAGTTCTTTACCTCATTATATCATTCGAGCAGTGACAGCCCTTTCCTCTATTACACTTGGATGTTTAATCTATCTCAGTTGTTCTAATAATCACTATACATTTTCCATGAAATTTCTTGATTAAGTATTATACTCTAATGATATTCATTGTAGGGAATAATAGTCTTCTGGAAGAATTATACCAAAAAATTTTAATTGATAAATTAAAGTTAGTAAAAATTACAGTGACCATGTATTGAGTGCTGTCTGTCATATTTCAGATGGATCAATTAATTTAACCTTGAAGACATCTTGTAAGATAACAAGTGAGAAAAGAAGTTAAGGGTGAAGTTGACCTTCAAAACTAGCCAGTCTGATACCAGATCCAAAACTCAAGTCTTCACTATAAATTAATTAATCATAGAAGAGACATTGTGACTCTCTCTCTCTCTCTCTCTCTCTCTCTCTCTCTCTCTCTCTCTCACACACACACACACACACACACACACACACACACACACACACACACAAGCTCCTAAACTTTAAACTTTTATCTACCATTGTTTATGTTTTAATTTACTGGCCATTTTCTTCTAAATTTGTAAATAGTGGAATGGTATAGGTATTAGGAATCTTGTTTGAGTTTTCATCTTTGTATGTATGATGCATGTAACTGTGATATATATGTGTGCATGTGCTTGTGTGTGCACGTGTGTGTGTGTGTCTAAGATGGGTGTGCATATGAGTCCAAGTTTATGTGAGATGGCATACATATCAATATCAGAAGACAACATTGGTCCTCACCTCCCTTCTTTGAGACAATGTCTCTTGGTTGATCGCCTCTGTATACACACAGGATAACTGGCTCACAAACTTCCCAGGATTTGCTAATGAAATCTCACCATAGGAGTGCTAGAATTATAACTACATACCTATAGCTCCTAGCTATGAGTAGGTCTAAAGATTCAAACACAAGTCCTCATTCTTATGAGGCAAGCCAGTTTACCCACAGAGCCAGCCCCTCAAATAAGATTTTTTTTCCTAGAACTCCCTTAAAAGTTTCACATTTTCATACATTCATGATTTTCTAATGCAAGCTACTCCTGAACTTCAGACAGCTTCAGACGGTTTGAATGTTCAATCTTCCCCTTTCTGCTCCAGACTCAACGTGTCCCACAACCTACTTCTAACCTGCTTCTGCCTGGCTGGCATTCCCTCTCTACCACGAAAAAACAAACAAGCAAGCAAACAAACAAAGAAACAAAAAACTTTTACCTCCTAGTGTTTTCTAGCCTAAGACCCTGGAGTCAGTTTTAACACACCTGCTACTTTAACTACACTAACAGATCTTACCCTATACACAAAGCAGCTCATAACAAACCATTTCACTGCGAGTCCACTTTCCTAAAGACACTGAACAGTCTTCCACTTAACACTGGGACTGAAGGGGTGCCTGCGCCTACCAGCTAGCCTTCTTTTTTTGTCAATCCTACAACTTTTTCTAATATTAGCTCACTTTACACCCAGAAGGATCTCTTAAAGCTGAATGTGTTGCTGGCCTTTGTTGTGGATAGCCCTGGTGCTGTTTGCATTTTGATATTAATTCCACTTCCCCAAGAGGGCCTGCTGGGGACAAGGAGTGAATAAAGCGCTCAGGACTTCATGGGACCCTTCTAATGAATAAAAATGTCAAGGAAACCAATTACTGGGTGAGTAGGCAGGACTTCTGGGTCGAATGGAGGGATGGCGGAGGCAGGAGAAGGGGGTGGGCTTTTGGACAGGAAGGATGATGCAGCAAAATGTGGCAGAGACCCCCAGTTCAGGTAGCGGATCCATTGGGATTGGCTACAGGAGGGTTTTTTTTTTTTCTCTTTTTTTTTTATTAGATATTTTCTTTATTTACATGTAAATTTTCCCTTTCCCAGGTTCCCCTCCAAAAAACAAACAAACAAACAAAAACAACAAGAACAAACCCCTTTTGCCTCCCCCCTCCCCATGCCTGCCGCCTCACCCTCTCCCACTTATTGGCCCTGGCATTCCCCTACACTGGGGAGGGTTTAACTTAGAGTGGCTTACTATTAGGATGTCAATTGCAGCACCCAACGATTGTGTTGCCTTTTGATTCTAAACTAAGATTGTGTGTTTTCCTTAAACGTGGTGACTTGACTGAATTCCATAGAAAAGGCACGGGGATTTGTAAGTGTGGGGCTGGTATGGCAGTGACCCGCCATGGGCACTTAGTGAGCTGGGTGGAGAGATTTTGGAGCTCGGGGTTACAGAGTCTCCACGAGATGAGAACAAGGTTCACTGGTGCCTTGCTGGCAATAGTGTGGATTGCATTTTTTAATGGCCTTCTTGTTTATGTTTTTTCAATGCAATTCATTTTACTTTGAATGTAGCAGATACTTGAACACATGTGGCCACACACACACACGCAGATAAATATAAGAAATACAAATGTTTAAAAAGTTAAGGGTCACAAAAGATTTCATGGAGACAGGTAGAGTCACCATGGTTCTACAACTATTATATTTTCTTCTCTGCTGTGACTCTCAGAAGGCAGCATGAGTGCATGAGCTTTTAGACAGGGCCATAATATTGGCCAGAATCATGGTCAGGGCATCTAAATTGCCTGCAACTCTCCAAAATGTATCCAAGTGTCTGGTTGCGATAAAAATCATAGCTCACAAAGTAGTAAGTACTATTAAATATTGCCAATGCTTAAGTGAAAAATAGCGATTGCGTATAAGTATTGATCATGAGCAATCAGATATTAAAGCCCCCTTAAAATCTGAATAAAAGCAAGAATTTGGAACTGCTAAATTTGCATATAAGATAAATCTACTTTTTACATTAATAATTCTTGATGTTATTAGAATAATAATAATTGATGCAACATATTTTATTTTTTTATAAAACAAATTAGGATTTTAGTGGGAATGGAGTAGTAAGAGCTTTTAAAAGTTCACTCCTTCATAGAAACATTTAATTAATTAGTTAATTAATACACCTTGATGAAGTTACTAAGAGTTAATTTTTGTTTGTTGGTTATTTGGTTGGTTTTTGGCTTTTGTTTGGGGGGGGGGGCAATTAACTAAAGCTTATTGTATGTAGCCGGGGTAGTGTTTAATAAAATCGAAGCAAACCAGAAAATCCCCACAAACATGAATACCAACAGCAGACCATGTTTATGCCTTTGCCTGCTTGGCTTTGTATACAGTTCTCCAACTCTGAAGTAGCCGTGTATAACCTGTGACAGTCCAATTCCTGGCATGTCAAGGATAGCAGATATTACTTCCAAACAATTGACATTTTTTGGACTGTTCTACGGATTTCCGGAAAGCCTCACTCAGAAAGTTTATCTCTAGTCAAACTTACTAAAATTCACCTACTGCTACACATCTGAGAGGGGAGAGCCTTTATGATGGTTTAAATCACAGCTGCCTGTGGCAATGGAAAAAAGTCAAGGCAAATGATGGGCTTGACAGAAGCTTAAAAGGGAGAAGTACTATGCATGAGATGCCCCAGAGGATTTTGAGAACCTCTGACATGTTCCTGAAGACCTTGGAGGTTGTGAGTGGGCTACATGGACATGGTCAGAAATACTGAAGGGATCCCTAAGCATTTACCCTTGACTGACGTTGGAATTCAAATGAAATAACTGTGGCCTGTAATACAGACCACATAACAAAGTAAGGAACATACATAGCTGTACCATGGGGACATACACAAAAGATAGCAAATAGGGGTTTTTTTTATATTGCATTTATGTATTCATTTTGTGTGTGAGTGTATGTGTTGTCAAGGGGCACATGTCAGTACAAAAATGTGGAGGTCAGAGGATAGCTTGTCTGTTCTCTCCTTTGAACATGTGGAGCCTGAGGATTGAACTGACATCGTCAGGCTTGGTTAAGTGAGCCGTCTAGCTGATCCATAAACCCTTTTATAAACAACAACAAAATTCTTTTATTTCTCCCCTCTTCTGATTTATTGCAATTACACAATATGATAACAGTCTAGATTAATAAGGATGCACTGTATAAGAAACAATTTCTAGTCAAAATAACATAACAAATAACAAATAACAAAATAACATAAGACGATAGTGTCCAAATCACTAAATATATTGTTGAATTTAGTTTATTAAATGAAAGGTTGTGCTGAATCCAATCGGGATTGAATACTCAGAATTATAACACAAAAAGAGCAAAATAGCTAAAGTGAGCTGCTAGAAAAGACATTTAAGACAAAGAGAGCAGTAGTACAATCCACTATTAGCAGGAAGCCTGCCCATCAAGCAGCAAAATGTGCCTTGGATAGCATACCTTACCAGTAATCAAATGTAAATGAATTAATTTACCAATTAAAATGGAAGCTGGCAGATTTAAAAATGAATGGAGCCTAAAGCTGACCACTGGCACTGGATAACAGAAAAGGGAGCCTTCCTGGGGAAAGACCACATCGATAGGCAACACTGCATGGACTGAGCAGGTTGTGTAAGTCAAATGTACAATATAAGTTAAAAGTGAAAGAATGAGAAGATACTGCCAGGTCATTGCAAGTTCATTCCAGTTATTTAACCATGGCCACTTTTACTGGTTATTATATACAACTTTAAAGGAAGATTAATATGAATTTTTCACAGACTCTCCCAAAGTATATACAAGAATATAAAGCTCCCCTGATGACCTTGAAAAGACACAAATGAATGCTTTAACAAATATACCTGAAATGATGCTAGAGGATCTGAATACATATATTAAGTATAAAAGAGAAATGAAAGGCACACAGACTAGGCAGGAAGAATAAAAAAATAATACTAGATCCCTACATCTCATGCAATACAGAAATCAATACTAGATGGGCCAAACAAAGGCTTTAATGTAATATAAGACATGGACCTATAAAACAGTGAGAAGAAAACACTTGAAGGCACAGCCATAGACAGACACTTTCTAATTAAGAAGGCCGGTGCAATGACTCATTGGGTAAAAGTACTTGCTGTCAGTCCCAAACCAGAGTCCCAGCCCAGGAGCTTGCACAGTAGGACAGAAGCAACGTCAATTCATTTAACTAGTACAAACACCTAGAAGAAAATATAAATTGAAAGCTTTGTGGGGAGGATTAGGCAACTCGTTTTTAAACAAAGTGAGCCAAAAGTAACCAGGAGGGAAACAGATAAATGTGACATTACTAAAATTAAAACTCCTCATAAATGTAATTGAAGCAATAGCTAAGAGAAAGAATGAGACTCTTTGCATGCCCCATGTCTAATAACAGTCTACTACAGAGACTTCATAAAGAATCCTTAAAGATCTATATATCTATATCATCTATATCTATATCTGTATATGTATATATGTGTGTATTATGTATATATGTATAGATGTATACATGTATACATATGTGTACACATACACCCACATGTATATGCATGTATATATGACTTAAAATTCTGTCAAGTTGTAAGCGCAAATTAGCCATCACACTATACAACTGGTAAATAAATATCTGAAAAGATAACCACCATAAGTAACTATCATTGTTAGAGAATTGCAATGTCAAATCTTAATGAAATACCATGCCACACTTAGGATTAAGGCTAAAATAAAAGTTAATATATATGTAGTAACTGTGGTGAGGATACAGAGAAATGAAAACCCTCATGTACTTCTAGTAAGAAGGTAAAATTATGGAAAGAAGTTGCCCTTCTATACAGTTGGGCATTAAGAAAAGCTCAGAGAAAGGGCTTTCATAGAAGGATTAGAAAGAGCTAAAACCATTAAGTAAGATCAAAGAGATTTACATGTCAATCAAGCCAAAAATTCACATTTTAATCTGAAGGCAACAGGGAGCCATAGATTTACATTTTAAAGCCATTTTTTAAAAAGTGTGAGGTGGAAAAGAAAGTGTCTTCTTATAGTCTATGTGAACATGATGAGCAAGAAAGGCATCCGTTATATGTAAAAAGAGAGCAGCTACAAATGAATTAACAGGGTAGTGTGTCTAATTGGATAGAAGGATTATAGGGATTCATGAGAAAAGCAGAGCTCTAAAGTAGCAGCCTGCCATGGAGCTCTGATGAAGATAGAGACTCATGGGACCTCAAGGAAAGAATGAGAGCAGAGACATGTTCTGGAGCAACGTTAAAATTTAGAGATGATTCTGGTCACCCGATTTCTATCTATGAAATTTTATCACCATCCCCTATGAACTTGGTAGAAATGCAAACTTGTGGTCCTAGTCCATACCTTCTAAGTGAACTCTGAAGCTGAGGTTCGGCAATAAAGGTTTTCATAAGCCTCCTCGGTCAAGTCCTGTAAGAGGAAAGTTTTAGCTCTATTGGAATAGTCTCTGGGGAAAGAACTAGGAAAAGAGACTTCAAAGTCAGGGGGGAGCCTGAGAGAAATGGAAGATAGGAAGATTTTACAAATTCTGGAGAGGTTACGATATGAAAAGAGTGCATGGAGTCCAAGAAGGGAAGTGAGGGTGAGTGGGCTGAGGACTCTGAAAGAGGTTTTGTCTTTTAAGTGCTGGGAAGAAACCTTTGTAAATGATGTGCCAACAGGTTGTGAAGACAGAAGCTGAAGGGCAAATGATCTAGCACAAAGAATGTGCTTGTTGGGTGAAGTCTGTGAGAGTGGGGAGAGCTAAGGAGCACAGGAATGAAACTATAGCAGAAGAAATGGCTGAGGTGAGGTTTACTTCTAACATGGATGATCCAGTTTAGGGGATGCCTGGATGTCAGGGAAGACACAACAGAGAACATGAACAGAACTACAGAGCAAGGAAGGATTCCAAACATCAGAGGAAAATCTAGCCTTGGACTGGCATCAGCTTATGCCTTCCCAGAAGGATCGAACATGGTGGTGAATGCCCACTCTTATGCAACACTTCGATTTAAATGAGATGATTGATTATTCAAATGATAACTGTTCTGAAATTCAGGACCTTGAGTGTTCTAGGCATTTGAGTTACCTTCCCCATCACTCAGATGAAATCCCTAAGCAAGGCAGCCTGAGGGACGAAGAACATAATCTGGTTCACAAGTTACCAAAGGATGCACTCACTGTTCCATGGTAAGGAGTCACAATGACAGAAACATGAAAAAATAAAATAAAATAGACAAATTCAGTTTCCAGAGTCAGGCAGCACCAAGATGGATGCTGGGGCTCACATGGCTTTCTACAGTCTGCAACTCTGGGACACAGGATGGAGCCTCCAAATTCAGTAAGGTTCTTCCCCCAATTAGTTAAAAGATTCTGGAGATACTCTTACAGATGCCCAGAGCAGTGTCTTAATGCTCTAGGTCAGTTCCTCTCAACCTTCCTAATGCCGCTCCACTTCAATACAGTTCCTCATGTTGTGGCAATCTTCAACTATAAAATTACCTTTGCTGCTACTTCATAACTGTAATTTTGCTAACTGTTAGGAATTGTAAGGCAAATATCTGCTATGCAGGATAGCTGATATGCAACTCTGGTGAAAGGACTGTTCTACCTCCAAAGGAGTCACTCCCCGAAAGTTAAGAACAGTCCCATTCTAGATCTATTCAAGTTGACAGGGAAGACTGACAATCATGGATGGCAAGGACTCTGCCTCTCAGCAGCATCCCTATCAGGTTGTTCAAGGAGAGTTAAGAAGGATTTTATTCCTACCTGTCACTATTGGGTTATTGGATATTGTCCCTTTGTGTTAAAAAAAAAAAAAAAAAAAGAGGGGAGAACCCATTTCAAAGAGCCTACAAGTTAAATACTTTCTCTAAATAATCTACAAGGAAAGAATAAATGATGGAACAATGGGCAGAGTGAGTGACTTTGGAGAACTCAGAGGTAAATGGGATGTCTTTACCAAATCACTCTGCGTGGAAGAGGAGGTAAAAAGATTCTCACAAAAAAAAAAAAAAAAAAAAAAAAAAAGAAAAGAAAAAGAAAAAAAAGCCAGGCAGTGGTGGCGCACACGCCTTTAATCCCAGCACTTGGGAGGCATAGGAAGATAGATTTCTGAGTTCAAGGCCAGCCTGGTCTACAAAGTGAGTTCCAGGACAGCTAGGGCTACACAGAGAAGCCCTGTCTTGAAAAAAAAAAGAAAGAAAAGAAAGAAAGAAAAAGAAAAAAAGATTCTCACAGCCACAGGGACCCGGGGACTCCAGTGTAACAGTGATTTCCATACTCAACAGAGCTGAGGCAGATACGAACTCACAGAGCCTATGGTAACATACACAAGACCAGCACAGATTCAAATCACACAAACCCTAAGACAGAGAAAGGGAAATGGACACAAAGTCCCACCCCTAGCCCAAAAGCTATTTGTAATTGGTAGCTCCTGGGAAAGGAAAAAATCAGTTCTCTCCAATGCTGTGCCACTGTGTATACCAACCATAGTCCAGGGCAGGCCCCGTGCCCAGTAGTGGACCAAGACTCCTCTCTCTCTCTCTCTCTCTCTCTCTCTCTCTCTCTCTCTCTCTCTCTCTGCTTGTCTCTGCCTGTCTCTGTCTCTCTCTCTGCTTGTCTCTGCCTCTCTCTCTCTCTCTCCTTCCCTCCCTCTCTTTCTCTCTGTATCTCTCCTTCTTTCTTCTCTTTCTTATCTCTCTCTGTCTCTCTCTCCCCCTCTCCCTCCATCTGTCTCTGTTTGTCTGTCTCTGTCTGCCTCTCTCTCCCTCTGACTCTGACTGTCTCTTTTCTCTCTGTCTCTGTCTGTCTCTCTGTCTGTCTCTGTCTGTCTCTGTCTCTGTCTCTGTCTCTGTCTCTCTCTCTCTCTCTCTCTCTCTCTCTGTCTGTCTGTCTGTCTCTCTCTCTCTCTCTCTCTCTCTCTCTTTTTCTGGGGGGCTGAATGTCACATTGTGTGCTTACACTTACACTTTTTAGTTTGTAATGTATTGTTCAGGGACTTTTCATTTTGTTGGTTTTTTGTGTTTTCGACTTATGCTTTTGTTTTATACTGGTTTAGTGGAAAGAGAGAGAACATGCATTTGAATGAGTAGGGAGGTGGGAAGGATATGGTAGAGGGCATTGGGGAGTGGAAATCATATGATCAAAATATCTTCTATCTAAACAATTTTAAGTAATTTTGTAAAAGAATGAAAAACAGAACTTCAACAAAATGAATGAAATCCCACGGTGAGAATCTTCAGCAGCTGGGGGTGGGGAGCAAAAGGGGAAATGAAGCCGATTTCAAACACATGTGACAGTTGTGATTCATAATGGGAATCTGGGTCAAAATGTGCATCTGGGGAAGCACCAGGACAAGATTGCTTCTATTATGAAAACATGTACTTAATTACAGCTCAGAGCTGGAGTAGGGGGTGAATGGCACAGCTGGAACGGGAACGCAAATTAATTTGTTGACTTTTAAAGCCCTCTTACTGCAAAAGATGCCCCCTCCTGTTTTTAGGACAGGGTTACACTGGATTTTCAGAAAATTTTCAGAGTAGCTTCAAAGCAAGAGCGGGCAGGATGCAATTCAACAGCAAATCACTTACGTTTGGTATTTTGTTGGCTTGGGAACTACAAGGGTTGTGAGCTGCAGCTTCTTTTCATAAAGAAGAAAGCCTAGCCAGCAGGCAGGATTGTCTTCCTTAGAGTGCATCACCTCCAGAGATACTGTCCTTAGTAAATGATGTCCCTAATTTTATAATATAATGTCAATATTGACTACTAGACCCCTCCAGAGAGACTGGATTGACACCATTGGCCCTTTACTACCCAGCAAGGAAAAAGAGTAAATTATAGGATGCCGGTGTGTTCCAAGGGAAGAAGATGGGTTAAAATTTCCAGTTTCAGCATGTCTTAAAGTAACCCTAATAACATAGAAGTCTTTGTTAATACCACATTAACTAAGTTATATCTTTTTTTTTTTGATTGTACATTGAGCAATGAGACAAACTGGAAATGTAGGTACTTGCCATCCCATGCCAGCCACCAAGGTTGAGCTGTAAAGGTGTGATGTAGTAACAGATGATTAATATTTGCATCATCTCCTTGAGACTGTCCCATAAAATAGAATGAGACAGGCATTGTAAATGGACTGATATCCAAACAGTCCGGAATTAAGGGTTTGGAGACATGAAACAAAACTCAAAGCAAGAATGTAACAGTGGTAGATACTAGACATGCATATAATTATGTTTTTATTAGTAAAATTCAGAGTTCTTGGGCTTTATCCAGTTATGAATCAGAATACTGTATCACTCTTGGTCCTCAGTCTTTCTCTCTCTCATATAAACACACACACACACACACACACACACACACACACAC
>JADRCD010195040.1:0-14747 GCA_019843815.1 Montemys delectorum | reverse complement strand
AGCTTTTATTTCATTTACAGAATATAGCTCTGGTGCTTCAGCTATGCAATTATGTAAAAAGCACACATCAGTGGGAACACCAAGAAACTTGGTGGGTTACTAAGTAGTTGGTGGTCATGCTATGTGATTTATACAGTAATTCAACAGCATGAAGGAACACCTCCTACTTTCATCTATTGCGTTATAATTTCCATTTAGGTTCACACAATCCCCTTTTTTACTATGTAATCTATTCTGTTTGATTTCTGCATGCCTTCCTTGTGTCATGTGAGAACCGAACTACTTCAAGACAAGAACGGCATGCCCAACATACTTTTATTAGCTATGAAAATTCTCTTGTCACTCTTTGTCAAATGCCACAACCCAGTCATTTAGCAAAACATAAAGATTTATCACCTGATTCTCTTATTCACGGTCACTTGGACGTTTTGATCTTTAGTTTAATGCCAAGACATATTCTTCCGTTATGTACCACACACAGATGAGATGTTTGTGCCATGCCTCCTACACATGAGCTTTTAGGCTTTAAGTCTTTTCTCTGCCATAAAATATGACTGTCATGAGCAGTGTTTGGTCTATTTATCTCTGAATTACTGTCCCTCACATGAGAGTTTTCATCAGTAGAGTAGGGGAGCATTGGATGGAGCCGAAATGTTAACAGTAAAGGCTGAAGCTGAGCAAGGAAGAATGTCAGAGTGAAACTAGGAGAGCCCAAGTACAGAGCTGTGTGGTAGGTGGCATGCTCAGGGACCACTCCTGGTCCTTAGTTCACCTTGGCCCTGTGCCATGGAGTCACAGGATGGTGAGATCTTATTTACAGATGCCACCAGTAAAAGACCTTAAAAGCAGCAGTTTTAGATCAAAATTGCCACTTCATAGATTTACAATGTAAAGCATAATAGTTTTCACACACACACACACACACACACACACACACACACACACACGCACGCATGCACGCACACTCAATGTGTGGTAAAATATAATTCAGGATTCATAAGAGCCTTGGAATACTCTGTTGGGAAGTTTAATGAGTATTTTGCCCCTTACTTAAGCTGCTGAACTTTTAACTATTCAGCTATCTCATCACATACTTTTTAATGTGCTGGCTACTGGAATATTCTGTCTTTGGTGTTAATGCCTGAGCCCAGATTGAAGAAAATCTGACTGGGGCCAGGGTGGGGAGCTTTGTGCTGCCTGCCACATTCTCTGGTTGGAGGAGATTTGCAGTTAAAGTGGCCCTCCCTCACTTCCGTTTTGCCCCAGGGTTGGGAGATGCATACATATTCATCCCTGGTAGGTAAATGCTTACCACTTACCAAATCCAATAAATAAATTCTAAATAAATAAATCTGCAAAATGAAAGCATTTTGAGCTACTTAACCAAGCGCAAATCTAGTTCTTTGTATACATATTTGTACAAAGTGTTGCCTGTAATTTTAAAGATGCTTGCCTCCGGGAGGGTTCGTTTTTCCATCGAAGTCCCCTTGATTTACTGTACGCAATATGTTACAGCTTCCTTATTTGCTCCTTTGGGACAGTTACTGACAGTAAATCTCTATTAAAATATTCTTCCATATGGTTGCATGAAAATTTTATTGCAGTGAGCCTGGGGCTGAAGGTCACAGCTGAGTAGCTGCAGTTAAGTATTGCAGTCTATGGACTCGGAGGTACATCTGTTCTGGGAGCTGGAGGAAAATTAGAATTATACTGTCAATAGCATTTCTCCCAAACTAGTTACATTTGTTTACTGTGACTGGCTGGGCCTCTTCTTCCATGGCACTTGAAATGCATATGGCTAGGCTCTGAGCCCATGTCTTTCAAGTTGGAAGTTTTAATCCAGAATTTGCAGAACCTGAAGGTCACCCAAGAAGTTCCAAATAGATATTTCATTTATGCCACATAAAAATTTAATTTTATCTCTACTAATTTGGATCTACTGCTCACCTACATTGGATTTAGCTATGACTCACTGTTTGTTCTACATGCTTTTGGAAAACATCTCAAACTTAATAAATGATGCCAAAGTGTAATTGGTTTAAATCTGCATCTGTAGAGCTAATGAGATGGTACCCATGCAACAAGTTTTCATTACCTTGTGTCTCTAATGAGGAAAGGCAGGTAGATTGCCTACAGTTTGGCTGCAATTAGAATGTCATCAGGTCAAATGTTGGTAGAAGGTAGCCATTCTTTAAAAAATGCTGGGAAAAATCCACTTTTCAAAACATGATTGATATGTATACAAATATATATAAAACATAAGTATTAAAGAATATTTGCTTAGAAAGATCACATTTAGCACCACAAGCTATAGTTAGGCAACATCAATATTTGCTTTAATTTCCTGAAGTAAAAACATTGAAAATGAATATTCAATCGTGTTTCTAAGCCTGTCTTTCTTGGTAGCATGACATCTACCATAGAACTCAAATCTACCCCAAAATTTCTCATGTCTGAGCCCTGGGAATAAATTACTCTTAATCCAAAGACTAATTTGATTGAAAGAGTCAGAAGTGTATGTTTCCCTGTATCAGGTTTCTTTGTTAACACTGAGTGGTTTCCAACACCTTATTTCTCAGCTCCCACTAGTTATCTTCTACTGTTTTCAAAAGATTTGAGAAATATACAAGGCAAGGTTTAAGATTCTGAAAAGTAAATACAGATACCCACTTTGAAGTTTTAGAAGAAGGAAGAGGGGTATCGAGGCCATGGGAATGAGTTGGAGGTAGAGACGTCATAGGACAGTAATAGTTACATGCACTGCATATTGATGGGCCATTCTTGGGATTTTCCCCAAAACTCTCATAATAATTATGTTCCTGTTAGTGACACACAGTTATTATCTTCATTTTGCAAATGGGAAAACCACGATACAAAAGGATGAAATAATTCACTAAGTTCTTCTACTAGGAAGGACAGCTAGATTCAAAACAGGAGGGTACCAAGGCTGCACTTGTAAATACTTTTAGGTCATAAGAAGTTTCTACGACAATAGAAGCACATTTTACAAATATCTGGGACCCTTTCATATCACTCAGGCAGGCAAAGGATTCTTCGTGTCTTCAAATTATTGATTATGTATAACACAAGATTCTTAGGAATATATGTTTTATTAAAGAGATAGTACTATGATAGTACTATGATTTGAATTTGAAATGTCCCACAAAGATTCAATGAACATTGGACTTTCAGCTGGGGGAACTGTCCTGAGGAGTTCTGAAACCTTTAAGAGGTGGGGCTAAGGTGGAGGGATTGGTGTGTTGTTGGTGGTGGACTTATCCATTATCGCCCAACTGGGTCCCAGCACTCTACTTCTAGGTCTGGCAACATTCAAGGAGTGCTCGCCACAGCTTCCATCATCATGAATGCCACCATGTCTTCCCTAATGTGATAGACTCCATTCTCTCAAATTTGCCAGAAGTTACATATTTTTTTTTCTGGTAATTGGTCACAATGGTGAGAAAAGTAACCAACACAAGGAGAAAAAACTTGCTAAGAGAATCCCTCCTCAGGATGTAGTTGGGTCCTTTAAGGTTATCGGGACCTAAAACAAGCATAAAACCAATCTTTCAATACCTTTTCTGGTTTAGCCATTCTCTAACTAATACTCTTTAAGTGCTTTTCACTTTTGATAGTGAATAGCAATCTACTATACAGGATTAATTCTTCCATTAGATTTTGAACTATCCTGAGAAAACTAAAATATATGTTGCTGTACATTTAAAGGGAACACTTGATCCATACATAAGTGGATTCATGGTAGGGGATTGTATTAGTTTGTCTCTGGGATGAGATACCTGCATAAATTGATTTAACAGGAAGAAAGATTCTTTTGGCTTATAGTTTCAGAGATTTCAGATGGTGATTGCTTGGCTCCATTGTTTCTGAGCCTGAGGCAAGGCAGAGTGTTGTAGTAGGGAACATGTGTTGGAGCAAAGTTGCCCATCTCATGATATCTAAAAAGCTGAAGTGGGTATAAGTCTAGGGTCCCAAAATCCTCTTCAAAGGCTTGTCCTAGTGACTGCTTCCACTAACCAGGCATTTGCCTTCCAATAGGACTGCCAGCTGGAGCCAAGCCTTCAGCACAGGGGCCTAACCATGTGGAACATTCCAGATCCAAACTGGAAACAAGGAAGCAATTCTGTTCCCATCAGGGATTGATTCTGATGTGCCATTTTATAATATGCATGGGTGTGTTTCCTTCCTTTTGATTTCTTTATATACTGGAAGTTACTTCAAATGATTTTATATATAACAAGTGTTATAAAATAAATGCATAAAGTGATTATAGCAATATCCTAGAGAGCTTCACTTCCTCTCAGTGTGTGTCCACTTAAAATCTTATTATTTGGAAGCAGGTGCAGAAATACCAAGTGAACACATACCTGCTACCCCATATGTGTCTACAGACAGAGGCACCTCTTATCGGATACAAAAGGAGCAGCAGTCAAACCCCCTTTCCACTTCGCTTGCATCAAGGAACTCCTTGCATTTGCTTATTGAGAAGAAGAGAGATCATTTTAAAGTTAAATTGCCTAGTTACCCATCTATCATCTGAAAAATGTAATGAGCTGGAGCCAGAAGCCTGTGTCCCTGCCTTCTTGTCCTTCCTCATGGCCAAGATATAAGACATAAAAAGCCATTTTTCTTGACGTGTGATCAAACAGTAGATTAAGATTTGCAAGGAGTTGGTGATCAATTGTGGAATAATATGTGACAGATCTTGTCAGGTTGAGGAAAATGTACAGCAACTGGAAGGGAGGGAAAGCCGTGAGCTGTGAAGGTGCTTTCCTAAGCAATTGTCTGGGAAGAAGAGGTCTGGGCGAGACCAATCATCTTCTCTATCAACACCAAACAAAATTTCTGCAGTGGAAGCTGCCAATCACAGGTCGATGTGTGTAAGTTAATACTAATTAGATGCATTTCTGTAATCATTTAACTTTAATTGGTTTTGTATCTTATTTTCTGAAGCAGGAAGGTATAGACTTGTCCTAATATTTTACCAAAATAGCATTCCACAAGACATGAAATGAATTCCCACCCACACTCCCTCACATTCTGACAACCCAATAAAACTAGTGTTAAGTGATTAAAGATTTTTTTTTTTATATAGCAGACATCATGGTAAACAGTAATGAAGGCAGGTGGCTGGAAGCCTTGTTGGGAGACCCACCACTTGATAGCTTTCCCCTGAATCCTGACAAAGTCACCAGCCCTGTTTTAGTTGGCATGGATTCATATTTAACATCAGATCTCCTTGGAGAGGAATGACAGAGAAAGATAGCAATGAGGATCTTTTGCTTAGAGTAGCTTCATGCTGGTACTCTATTTGACCCCAACCCCTCATCTCTTACTGGTCCCACCCTGAGAACACAAAGGACGAACACATCTATGGTACTGAACTATTTCATGAGCGCAAGGAGAGAGATCAGAGTTTGTAATTTTGTTTCCTAGGTTCCACTTAGTGTAAAGCACAAAGGTAAAGTGCTTTACTTGTCCACAGGATCAAAGACAAGAAAAACTCAACTTTCAGATCCCTCATGTGAAGGGTAACTAATCTGCTTGCTCAGTATTTTGCACCAGTTTTGCTGTAAAGGGGATAACAAACTGAAGCAATTATTCCAAGCCAGCCCCACTTGTAAGAGACATTTACATTTGGAACTTCCAAAGCTGGGGTTAAGGTTGAGCTTTCATATGTGTACAGAGAAAAACCCTGGGGAGAAATAGGATAGATTGCTCAGAAAGGAAGGTGATGGCTTAAAATTCAAAGTTAAAAATCTTAAACCAGGAGATATAGAAATTCAAAGCAATCTTATTAAAATCAGGGACAAGACAAGGCTGCCCACTCTTTCCCTACCTATTCAATATAGTACTGGAAGTTCTAGCCAGAGCAATTAGACAACAGAAGGAGATCAAAGGAGTACAAATTGGGAGGGAGGAAATCAAGATATCACTATTTGCGGATGATATGATAGTATACATAAGCGACCACAAAAATTCTACCAGAGAGCTCCTACAGCTGATAAACAACTTCAGCAAAGAGTATGGATATAAAATTAACTCTTACAAATCAGTAGCCCCCCTCTACTCAAAAGATAAAAGGGCTGAGAAAGAAATTATGGAAATGACATCCTTTACAATAGTCACAAATAATATAAAATATCTTGGTGTGACTCTAACCAAGTATTGGAAAGATCTATGTGACAAGAACTTCAAATCCCTGAAGAAAGGAATTGAATAAGACCCCAGAAGATGGAAAGTTCTCCCATGCTCATGAATTAGCAGTATTAATATAGTAAAAATGGCCATCTTGCCGAAAGCAACGTATAGGGTTCAATGAAATCACCATCAAAATTGTAACTCAATTCTTCATAGAGATAGAAAGCAGAATTCTCAATTTCATTTGGAATAACAAAAAACCCAGGATAGTGAAAACTATTCTTAACAATAGCATAAGTTCATCATCCCTGACCGCACGCTATCCTATAGAGCAATAGTGATAAAAACTGCATGGTATTGGTACAGTGACAGGCAGGCAAGTAGACCAATGGAATAGAACTGAACACCCAGGAATGACCCACACACCTATGGTCACTTGATCTTTGACAAAGAAGCTAAAACCATCCAGTGGAAAAAAGACAGCATTTTTTCAACAAATGGTGCTGGCTCAACTGGCAGTCAGTATGTAGAAGAATGCAAATTAATCCATTCTTATCTTCTTGTATATCATCTTAAGTCCAAGTGGATCAAGGACCCCTACATAAAATGAGATACACTGAACCTAATAAAAGAGAAAGTGGGTAAGAGCCTTGAATACTTGGGCACAAGGGAAAATACCTGAACAGAACACCAATGGCTTATACTTTAAGATCAACAATCAACAAATGGACCTCATAAAATTGAAAAGCTTCTGTAAGACAAAGGACACTGTCACTAGTACGAAATGGCAACCCACAGATTGGGAAAAGATCTTTACCAATCCTACATCTGATAGAGGGCTAATATTGAAAATATACAAAGAAGTCATGAAGGTAGACTCCAGTGAACCAAATAACCTTATTAAAAAATGGAGTACAGAGCTAAATAGAGAATTCTCAACTGAGGAGTCTTGAATGATGAGAAGCACTTAAAGGAAAGTTCAACATCCTTACTCATCAGGGAAATGCAAATCAAAACGACCCTGAGATTCCACCTCACACCAATAAGAATGGCTAAGATCAAAAAGGCAGGTGACAGTAGATGTTGGTGAGGATGTGGATAAAGAGGAACACTCCTTCATTGCTGGTGGGATTGCAAACTGGTACAAACACTCTGGAAATAGTTCTATTTGAAGACTCAGCTATACCACTACTGAGCATATACCCAAAAAATGTTCCAAGGACACACATATATATATAACAAGTATATAACAAGGACACATGCTCCACTATGTACATAGCAGCCATGTTTATAATAGCCAGAAGCTGGAAATAACCCAGATGTCCTTCAACAGAAGTATGGATACAGAAAATGTGGTACATTTATACAATGGAGTACTACTCAGCTATTAAAAACAATGACTTCATAAAATTTATAGGCAAATGGATAGAGCTAGAAATATCATCATGAGTAAGGCAACCCAGAAACAAAAGAACACACATGGTATGTACTCACTGATAAGTGGATATTAGCCCAAAAGCTCACAATGCCCATGATATAACCCACAGACCATATGGAGCTGAGAAAGAAAGAAAACCAAGGTATGGATACTTCAGTCTTTCATTGAAGGGGGAACAGGATGATCCTGGGAAGTGGAGGGAGAGGGGGACCTGGTAGGGAGAGTGGAGGGGGAAGAAATATGGTGCCAGTATCAGAAACTGAAGGAGATGAGAGAGAAGTACAGAGGGTCAGGAAATAGGACAAAAATATGTAGCAGGGATGAAGAACTGGGGAGAGTCACTGGAGAGTCCCAGACACCAAGGAAACGTGAGGCTCCCAGGACCCAACGGGAATGACTTTAGCTGAAATGCAAAGAGAAGGGGGTTATAGAACTTGAAGAGACTATCTCCAGTAGATAGGCATAACCCCCAGTCAGGGTTGGGGCCATCTCAAATATTTTAACCCAGAAATGTTCCTGACCAAAAGAAGAGCGGGGACACAAAATGGAAGAGAGACTGAAGGAAGGGCCATCTGGGGACTGGCCCACCTGGGGATCCATCATGTCTGCAGACACCAAACCCAACACTATTGCCATGGTCAAGAAGTGCTTGCTGACAGGAACCTGATGTAGTGGTTCCTTGGGAGGTCCAGCTAGCAAATGACCAATGCAGATGTGGATGCTTGGAGCCAACCATCAAGCTGAGCTCAGGGAACCTGGTGGGGGAACTGGTGGAAGGATTGGAGGAGCTGAGGGGGATTGCAACCCCATTGGAAAAACAACATAGGCTGGCCTGATCACCTCATTCTCCCAGAGACTAGACCACCAACCAAAGAGTATACCTGGAGGGATCCCTGCCTCCAGATACATATGTAGAGGAGCATGGCCTTGCCTGACAACAATGACAGGGGAAGCCCTTGGTCCCAGGGAGGTTCGATGCCCCAGAGTAGGGGGAGACTGGAGAGGTAGGGCGGAAGAAGGTGGGTGAGTGGGAGAGTACCCTCGTACAAGCAAAGGCAAGGAGAGAGGGAAGATGTGGGATGGGGGGTAACTGGGAAGTGGGATATCATTTGAGATGCAAACAAATGGAATGCTTAAGAAAATGAAAAAGACCTCAGCTTTATCCATCCATTTATCAGATACATATAAATGCATATTTATATATGAAGCTTTTCCTCTCTCTCCCTACCTTGTGCAAACCACAAATGACCTGGGTACTTGG
The DNA here is from genome assembly GCA_019843815.1 of Montemys delectorum. Lineage (NCBI taxonomy): Eukaryota > Metazoa > Chordata > Mammalia > Rodentia > Muridae > Montemys > Montemys delectorum. Next base: position 5,889 of record JADRCD010195040.1, on the reverse strand, counting down.
AGTGCCTCAGTAGAGTCCTCAATTTTGTGGAGCTTAAAGTGGGCACGCATACCTTAGAGATGATCTAGTCCAAAGTTTATCATTTATCAAATTAAATTTCAGCAATGAGGACAGATCTTTCACTACAGTATTTGCATTACTCATCCTTGACTTTAACCAAAGTACTTTGAACCTTGTTATTATATATTAGAAGGACTCATGGTAAGATTTGTTTAGGAGAAAAAGTTACAATGAAAAGAAAACAGAGCAGTTAAGAGAGAACCAGAGCTCAATACTCTTGTTTTGAGTAAAGAAAATTAGATTTCTGAGCCTTAGAACATCCCTGAAAGTTTCACTGATAATCTGGATAGCCTGGCAGTGGCTGTGAGCTCCAGAGCTTTAGGAATTGCCTGCCAGCTAGTCGCTGGTTTTTACTTCACAGTTTGTTAATTTTTGTTTTAATTTACATGTGTGTATAGTGTATATGTGTATGGTGTTTATGTGTATGGTGTACGGTGTATGGTGTATGGTATGTGTGTATGGTGTGTGTGTGTGTGTGTGTGTGTGTGTGTGTGGTGTGTATAGTGTGTGTGTGTATTTTGTGAGTGGCTATATGTATATGGTGTGTGTGTATTTTGTGTGTGGGGGGTATATGTGTATGGTGTGTGCATGGTGAGGGTGTGTATGGCATATGTGTGTGGTGTGTGTGTGTGTGTATGGTATGTATGTGTATGATGTGTGCATGGGTGCTTGGTGTGCGTGTATGTTCATGCTCGAACATACAAGTGCCCACAGAGGCTAGAAAGAGGTGATTGGCCTGGACCTGGAGTTGCAGGTATTTGTAGGTACTGGGAACTTGAACCTTGGTCTCTGGAGAAGAGCAAATGCTCTTAACTGCTGAACTATTGTTCTAGCTCCATCACCTGATGCTTCTGATGTGGACAACTTTTCTTAAAGAAATGTATGGAGTTCTTGTGGTCTCAGTTGGCATTCATTACAAAGTGAATAAGCTACTGCTGCTTTGAGACTACTCATTTCCCTGGGTTTGTCCAATTTTTTCTTAATGCAGGGTTTGAAACCCTAGGAGTTCAAAAAATGATCAATGCCAATTTGAAAATGGCCAAAATTATAACAAAAGCCGATTCAGTAGGCTAGGGATCTAGTGTGATACCCTAGGAGAGAACAAATGTGTCAGTGTTGTCTGATGGTGTGCTGACACTTGCTCATAGAGGACAGAGGGGAAAGAGGCAGAAAGGACTGTGCACCTGCAGAGACACATGAACCACTTTCTTCCCTTCTCCTGTGGGGCATGGACCTAAATTGTCTACAATTGAGCTGCAGAATCAAACAGTGGAAAGTATATAGAATTGTTCTGGTAAAATTCAGGAAGCATTTCACTACCTTATACAGTATATTCCCATTTAGGACAGTGTAGAAGTGTAGAGTATGAGGAATTGCACTGCCTTTCACAGGTGTCAGGATTAATATTGTGCTGATGCCACAGCAATACAGTAAATAATATTCAACCTCCACAACAGCTGCTTGATTAAAACTAAATCTTAGGCTAAAGATTTGTTCATAGCATGATAGCCAGTAAATTGTAAAGATATGGAATGTGAAGTTTAGGACTTCTGACTTGAAGATAGGGCTCTGCACTGTTCTGTGTCACCTTCCAGTGTTACTAGACTCATCTTTTAAAGACTAAGAGCCATATGATAGGCACAAGACTCAGCCATCCCAGGGCTCTGGGATAACTCATATGGACAATAATCTGAAATAAGGAGTCTTAAACACTTAGTTTTCAAAAAAGCCATCACTCAAGTAAAATAGCTCTTTAAAAAAACTTGCCAATTTTGCAAACGTGCACTCAAAGATAGATGCCAAAATATCATAGAAATGAAGCTTTACTCAATTGGCCAAATTCCTATGGAATGAGGGTATCTGAAGAAGTAATATTTTAGTCACTATTAAGTCACAGAATCATTGAAGAATTCATGGGAAGTAAGGCATGGATGGTGAGTGATTATTTCTAGGTCTATTTTGTTTTGGTTTTGTTTCTAGAGAGCAAGTCTAAAACAGTGAGGGGGACATTATAAGAAACAAAACAAAATAAAAATGCAAATTAGACTACTAAAAAAATGAGTACAGCTCACAAATAAAACAGCACTAAACAAAACCTGTTGATTAAACTCTTAGATTTACAACCTCAAACTGTTATAAAGGGCAGCCACATATAATTACAATGTAGACTAAAACCTAACCTTGTATGTTTAAAAGCACTATGGTCATGGGAGGAGATTTATAAGGATACATTATTGCAAACACTAGTATGAAATTTTGGATTAAACAAAATTTAGGATCAACTCTCTAAGTGTCACAGTTAAAGGAATATTACATATGAAAATGCAATGCATACTCATTTAGAATATCATTACTTTTTAATTTGTTTTTCCAAAAATCACCCAAGAGATATTCTCAGTGAACAAAACACATGGTTAAGTCATGGCACATAGTCACCAATTTATTAATATTTTTGTTCATGGGTTGTTGGATTAACTTTGGCCCAGTGAGAGGTCAAAATCAATTGAACAAGTGGTCTAAAACCACTATTCCAAGGATTGAAACCAAGCATGGAAAATGTTGGCATATAGAATATAGGGCATTACTAAAAATAGTCTTGGAACTCTACATGTAGTATTTACTCTGGAAACAAACAAACAACAACAAAACAAACAAAAAGAAACAAGTGGGAGATGTGACGTTCATGAGCTGGAAGACCCTAAATAAGGCCACACTTACTTCAGAGTGAGGCAACACCAGAGAGAAAAGCAACCAGGGTAAAACACGTACAGCTTCTGGCTCATGGCACAACAAGAAATGAAGACCTCATAGTCAGGGAATTCAGAAATCGTATTTATATGCTCTGAGGTTTATGAACAGGGGCAATTGAGCTACATTGAATTATTTCAGACTAAATTTCAGCACCAGCATTCTTGCCACAGCAACAAGTTCCTGAATGGGAAATCCTAAGGAAGTCTTTTAACACAGGTCATATAGTTGCCAACATTTTTAAATGGTTAAGCTAAAATAGTTACTTCCCTTTAATTACTAGGATGAGGATGTACATATTTCTTTCATGATACTTTATTGGTAAACTGTTAAAGTGTCTGCTAAAACCTTTGATTAATTAAAACTCTGAAAATTATTCTTTTTAATTATTAGACTATTCATATTATCTTATATGTATCTTTCCTGCACATATGTATGTATACCATGTATATGTTTAGTGTCTGAAGAAGTCAAACAAGGGTTTTAGACACCCTGAAACTGCAGTTGTGGATGAGGAGGGCTACTACCCCCACAATCTTAGTTGAAGAGTGGACATGCTACCCAACTTTAAGAACAACGACTCCTGGAATAGACATGCTTAGAAAACATACTAGACATGCGTTTAATATGTTTCATAAAAAATAACTCATAATAGTTTGCAAACATAAATGTGAAACAGAAAAACTAAAGTTTCTAGAAGATAATGTTGTAAGAACATTAAGTAACATTGGCTCTGGTGGTGAACTTCTAACTACAATGTTAAAGAGACCACCTATAAAAGAAATGATCAATACACTGTATTTTGTTATAATTTAACACTATATTCTGTGAAAGATAGTGTCAAAAGGATGCAAGGAAAAGCCTATGATAGGGAGAAAATATTTCCAAAATATATTAAGAGATACATGTTATCCAGAATTACAAAGAACTTTTAAAACTCAATGGTGAGCCACTAATTTTCAAAGAATGGAAAAAAAAACCCTGTATATTTTTTTCCAAACATAGACAGTAAAATATATGAAATTTAATTAAGCTTCGAATACCACTAGGAAATTTCAAATTAAAAGCATCACACCCCTATCTGAATGCCGCTATTCTGTAGGCCAGGGATACCCACCTCTGAGGAGGAAGTGGACCCACAGCAATGCTTGGTATTTCTGATAGATGAGCTCTGATCCAGTTTCTGTGAAAGATGGTGGAGCATCTTGATGCTATATTAAATAGTGTTATATAGCCCAGCAATCCCAAATAAACTCAAAATGCCTATTTGACCCAAATCTTCCACATAGATGATGTTTTCTTAATTTTATGTTTTTTTATTTTCCTACAAATATTGTATGAGCATGTGCCCACTGCCTTCCCTTTGTGCCCCTCTCTTCTCCCATTAGTCTTTTTGATTGCCTAGAAAATTCAATTTCTTTAATCTAGTATATATGTACACAAATTATTTTATATGACAATATAAAATCTAGAAGCTACACATGAGAGAGAGCACATGGTATTTGTCTTCCACAGGTAGACTTAATTTCCCTAATATGATTGTCTAAATTTGCATCTATTTTCTCACAAATGACATAAATTCATCCTTCTTTTTAGCTCATTTACCATCCCCACATGTGAAAACACTACATGTTCCTTATAAATTCTTCTCTTGTTGTGGAGAGAGCTGGGTAAACAGTGTTGTGACAGTTGTCTCTGTGCTGTGTTAACTTGAGTAAAGGGGCGCCATGGGCCACACGTAGATATAGTTGTAGTTCCAAGAGATTCTACCACACTCTAGGGGCTTGGCAAATTCACATTCTGACCTTCAATGTCCATATCTGTATCAGCTTTTGCTGTTGATTTTCTGAGTGAATGAAATTCTAACCATAGTAAGCTAGAATTTCAATATAGTTTTACATTGTGTTTCTCTGAATGCTAGTGAGGTTGAGTACTTTTTCCAGTGTTTATTGGTCATCCATATTTCAACTTTTGAGAACTGTCAGTTCATTTCTTTGGCTCACTTACTGACTAGATTTATGTTGTGGTGTCTGATTTTTTATTTTTATTTTTTAGTTCTTTGTATAGTCTAGATATTAACCATCTGTTGGATATAGAGTCTCAAAGATTTTCTCACACTTCGTAGGCTGTGTCTTCCCTTGATTAACTGTTTCCTTTGCTGTGTAGAAGTTGGCTTCCTGGCCAGCCGATATCCTTTCCTGAAAGCCGTTGCTTCTGCCTCCATCTTGAAATGCTTTCCCTACTTTTTCTCTAACAGCTCAGATTTTTACATTTTACATGAAGATATTCAATGTACTTGGAGTTAATTCTTGCTCAGAGTGATAGAAAAAAAATCTGATTTCAGCCTGGCAGTGGTGGAGCATACTTTTAATTCCAGCACTCAGGAGGCAAAGGCATATGGGCCTCTGAGTTTGAGGCCAGCCTGATCTACAGACCTAGTGCCAGGACAGCCAGGACTGTGTGAAGAAGTCCTGCTTTAAAAACAAGCAATCAAACAAACGAATCTAATTTCATACTTCTACATGTAAATATTAATTTTTAAGCATTATTTGTTGAAGAGGCTGTCCTTTCTCCGCCATGTGTTTTGGCATTATTGTCATACACCAACCCCCCCCACCCAAAAAAAAATCAAAAACCAAAACCCCAACCCTCAAACCCAAAAACCTAAAACCTAAAACCTATAACCTATAACCTAAAACTCCAAAACCAAAAATCAAACAAACTAAACCAAATCAAAACAAAACAAAAATGATGGCTATATCTCTGTGGGCCTATATCTAGATTTTTTTATTCTATTTCATTGATCTCTGTTGTCTGTTTTTGACTAGTGCCATGTTTTTACATGTATGGCTTTGTAATATAACTTGAAGTCAGGTATGTTTCTATCTCCAGTCCCATTTTCCCCTTTGGGATTTCTTTAGTTATCTGAGGACATTTGTGCTTCAAAATGAAAACTAAAACTTTTTTCTTTCAATTTCTGTGAAGAATAACAGGAATTTTAATGAAGATTGTACTTTGTAGATTACATTTGGTAATGTAGCTATTACACAATACTTTTAGACATAAGCATGGTAGATCTTT
>JADRCD010195038.1:0-12314 GCA_019843815.1 Montemys delectorum | reverse complement strand
TCTTACACACACACACACACACACACACACACACACACACACACACACACACACCTGGCTATGAGGTAAATTAGATCTGCCTCATCACAGGTCCCAAAGAAACTGACCATGGTAGTCAATTGAAGCCTCCAATATCATGAACCAAAACAAAATCTTTTCTCTCTATCAGTTGATTATCTCAGATATTTATTATATTCTTGGAATACCAGTGAACCCATAGTTAGTTTAAAACCATTTAAATTGCTTGGTAGAAGTGTCCTCCCACTCTTAGGTGCTTCAACACAGTATTTTTCAGGTTTTCAAGTCTGTTGTCATTCTGGGATGTATATTTTTTTCTTCATATCTTTGAGGGAGAAAAGAATGACCCAGATAACCAGAGGTCAGTGTTTTATGCGATTCTTTACTTGAGTGCCCGTGATGCCTTTTGAACATAGATACCGTCTATACCTTCAGGAGGAAAGTGACTTTATTTCTCTGGGTTCAAAGTCTCTGTCCACAGTATTAGATCAAATAAAAGACAAAAATGCTTAGCTTAACATCCCACCTGTTCAAACAGGTGTCTGTTTATGCTGATTATCTCTCATTTCCATCCTTAGCCCTTTAGAACTGATCCGGAACAGCAGAACCCACTCAAAAATGTCTTAATTATTAAGTATGCCTATGCTCTTATTTCCTCATATTCTCTTTTATTAAGTTAGCTTGTATATGAGTCATATCCTCCAGCAAAGTTGCCTGTCTGTGAATGAGATATTGGCTAGAAGCTCGGGAGCAACATCTGACTGAAGCATGCCTTTTTCTGTGAAAACTCTAATTTGAGCACAGCATGAATATACACTTTTACCATTCAGCCACACATGAGAGATTCGCTTGAAGCCTTTGATTAATGCAAATAATTGCTTCATTAAAGTGGCTCTTGTGCTTAGGAGGCCGTTAGCAGAGACACAGCTGCCACCAGCCAGAAGCAACCTGCATGGCCTAAGATGATTCATAGATGGATTTGTAGCATGAACATATTGAGTGCCATACACTTGAATGGGGACAACTTGGATGGTTGAATGCCCTGTGGTATGGTTTGGAGAACACAGGTGGCTGGATGGCAGTGCCAGCAGAGGTGATGTAGAAGAATGAATGGTAAGACATTTTCTCAGTAAGTTTCTTCTGCTTCTCCAGCACTTTGCACCTAAGCTGTTTTGACTTTGATTTCCACACCGAAGTATGTAGTGAAAAAGGGAGGATTTATCACCTACCCTTTTACCACTTAAAAAAATGATAGTCATGGAACAGAACAAGTCACTTAGAACCCACAATGCTTAGAATCTGTAGAATGGGACCCAAATTGGGACGAATCAGGGTATTATTATTTTTTTTTGAGACTGGATATAAAAATGTCATGTGAATCCACTTCTTCAAAATGATGGGTAAACTGGTGGGAGATGAGAAGTAAGTTGGTGAATATCTAGACTGTATACGAGCAGTGGATAGAATGACATATTAAACAGAGAAGTAATTGGGTGAACTTTGAACATTATTGTTTATGGAATAATCCCATCTGCTGTGATCCAGCTGGGATGGGTCTTTGGGTCTAGTCTGTGTCCTGATTGAGCATTCTCTTGGTCTAATTCCATTTCCAGTATTACTATGGCTTGCTAATTCCAATTGACTAGTTAAGGGGATTTTTTTTTTACTAGGATGGGTAAAGTTGAAAGGTTCTTCACCTATTTCTTTTATGCTTATTTTAAATATTTGTTTTCAGAAAACACTTGTCTTTTTCTAGCTTCTGATTGGACATGAGCTGGTTTCATTCGGCTCTCTTTGTGTGATCAACATCTATTATAGTTAAGACTGGACCATGCGGCAAAGAAAAAGGAAATCTTCCATAAGATGAGCACTAAAGTTAAACCATGGTAGTGCTCAGTTGTGGAGCATGTGTGATTAAGACAAACGAGGGCTAGTGTCCTGGTTATCCTTTCCAAAATAGAGTGGGACCAGCAAGATGATGAGCTGGTTAACCCTGATGGTTGCCCTCCCACCTCAAAGACTGGAGGAAAAAACTCTGCCTGTTTTAGTTCTTTGTATCTGTGAAGCAGTGCACCAACAAAAGCAGCTTAAGAAACGAAGGGCTTATTTCAGCTCCCAGTTCAAGGGTGCAGTGTATCAATGGAGCAAGCGCTTGAAGCAGTTGGTCCTATTGCCTTTGCAGTCAGGAAGAAGGGAGCAATGGATGCCCTTATCACCAGGCCTCTTTATTTTTATCCTGTACAGGAGCCAAGGCTAAGGAATGGTGCCACCCACTTTTAGGGTTGGTCTTCTTCTGACCTCAGTTAACCTAATCAATGTGATCCCTCATAAGCATGGCCAGAGGTTAACCTAATCTATATGATCCTTTATGCATGTGCCCAGAGGCTTCTTTCTACATGATTCCACATCCTGTTAAGTTGGCAATCAACCCTAACCATCACATAGATCACAGTGGACCTAGAGCAGGGATCAGAGGAAAGCCAGGCCCACAGAATGTTAGGTGCTTTGACATCAATTCCATCAAGTCTATTTAGAGTCGAAAGACAACACCATCAAGCACTGCTTGAAGCAAGAAAGAGTTTACAGAGTAGGAACACTTGATTTGGCTGTACATCTTCAACATCATGACTAAATGTTCAGAATTCAAGCTGTCTAGATTTGTACTGTGGCTCTGATACCCTGTAACCTATGTTAACATGCAGAACATACTGAGATCCATTGCAAAATGGAGACAGGAATAGTATCTATATCCTAGAGTTGTGGAGGGTATAATTGAACTGGAATGTATAATATGAGCAAGTAAGCCCTTATGGGAGTAACATAAGTATAGTGAGCGGTCAGTGCACATGACTGACTACCTAGCAGTAAGCAAAGATGCCAGAGCTTCAATATTATACCATGAGGTGGAAGAAAAACCTCGTGTTGAAGGAATTTAAAGCTTAGTTGCAACAATTCTACTACTTAACCGGTGGTCTATAGAAATATAAAAATATACATAATAAGAGACAATATTAGCTACCAGAAGGTAAATTAATAAGCATTTATGTGCATTACGTATTTTCACAGGAAATGAGATTTCCTTTGTGCTTGAAGAATAGAAACTGTCACTGCATAAATGGCCAGACATGTAGAGTATGTGGGAGTTATGAAGTGAGGAGGTAAGGAGTGAGGAAGAAGTCCAGATCTGCATTTGTAGAAGTAAGTATTCAGTATAGTAAGACACCGGAAGAAAAAAAAACCAATATGGTACAGATCCAAGTATATGGTATGATTTCTTAGAGAATAAATAAAGAGATTATGTAAAACAATTTATAGCTATTTACTTATTTTCAATGTAAGAAACAGTAGAAAGAAAAGTTAGTTTACAGAAAGTGAACAGCTTTATGGGCAGGGAGAAAGAAAACCCAACTTCTCTGAGAATATACCTTTAATTATTGATCACTGAATGCCTTATTCAAAGACAAAATGAGTTCAAATGATAAGAAGATAATTTCTAAATGGGAACTAAGGGGAAAAGATATGCTTTGTTTCCATTTCCTCTTTGTGGTGCTGTGGAAAGAAGCCCGGGTCTTGCTCATGCTAAGCATGTGCTCTACCACTGAGACACATACCTAGCCCCAGCCTACTTGACTCTAAATCAGAATGATAGCAGGTGGGTACCAGAGAAGGCTTATACATACGGGATTTTGAGATGATGTTCCAACTCTTTGCTAGACAGACATTTAACAACAACCACAAAGGAATCTTAAACATTAGTCAGGGATTTCACTGCCAGAAATAATATCATTTGTGCAGCTTTAAAATAATTTTATGTATGTTAATTCTAATGAAACCTGATATGTTAAACTATAAATGCCAAATTAAAATGGCAATGTCAATCATATCGAAAGCTAATCCTATTGCTATTCTTGTTAGAAGCCAATGTGTTATCATAGAAAATAAGATTAAAGACATTAAGAAAAATAATCCTATAAATTACATTTGGTGACTATCAGTATGAATTTGTGATTTTTATATGACTGATAGGCTTAGAAACAATCATCTACATTGCCTTTTAGTTTCTAAATACATTTCCCTGCACAAAAAAACAGAGCTGATTGGGGAAATTCCACATTTGGATCAGGAGACCATATACACAGGCCACCTATACTGCCAGAAGATGAAGAAGTAAGTAAAAGCTAGCAGAAGCACAGCAAAGGAACACAGCAGATGCTGTGGTGGGCTCCTCTGGTCCATGGGCATGGCAATGTGAACACCAGAAGAAGAATCATAGTTCAGATTACAATGATGAAGAAGTGTATGCCACACGAGGCCAGCCTGGGCCGCATAGGGAGGTTCAAGCTTGCTTACTTTTACAATGAAAGCATGTCTAAAGAAACAGAACCAAAGTAAATAAAATAGAAACAAATAAGCAAAACACCAAGTAGCTAAAAACCACAAATTCAGTTTGAGGGAAGGAGGAAGAATCTTTGACACCACTTGGGAGGGTAGTCACATTAGCTCTTTGAAAGGTGATAATTAAACAAAGCAAAACAGCAAGATAGAGAGTTGGTTTTCTTTGGGGGAGGAGCTATCATTTGTCTCTTGTTGAGGCAAAGCTTTTCTGCTTCCACCCATTCTACAACTGAGCATAGAAAGATAATGGGAATTGAATATGAATACTACTTTTGTGCAGTCACTTTTGAAACTTTGGACTTAGCCCTGGGATCAAAAATGGTTTTGGAAATTGTTAGGTCAGACAGAGGTCACTGGGAGCTGGGATAGCCACGTGGAGTCCAAAGGTCATGTCAGTTAGTTAAGTGCTAATTGCTAAGGTAGGCTGAGGCTTTATAAACAGGAGGTATGTCTGTGATAATAGACAGAGAAGAGCAGCCCAGCACTGTGTGACGCCATATGAAGAGCCCAGTATCCCCCCCTGTCAGTATTATTGCCAGATGTTTAACCTCAGTGTAATATTCCCAAAGTATCTTCTAGTTTATAGTAAATAAAGGGAATTGTAGGAGTCAGGGCTTTGTAGTAACAGAACACACAGAATGAATCTCTATATAGGCAAAGGTTCTCTCCCCCCCCTCTTTTTTTTAGAATGACTTACAGACTGCAGTCTAGATAATTCAACAATGGCTGTCTATGGATGGAAAGTCCAATAACCCAGTAGTTGGCCCACCACAAGACTGAGTGTCTCAGCTGGTCTTCATTATATGCTAGAATCCAGAAGAAGTACACTCTAATGCCAGTGAAGGACTGGAGGTGCTAGCAAGGTAAGGACACTCAGGCAAAGAGACAAAGCTTCCTTCTTTTATATCCTTATATAGTCTTCCAGTGAAAAGTGTGGCCCAGATTAAAGGTGTATTTTCCCACCTCAAGATCTGAATTAAAGGTGGGTGTGTCTTCCTACCTCAAAGGTCCAGACTAGAAGTGGGTTCACCTACTTCCAACCAAGCCAAAAAGGGTCTCAAAGGCATGTCCTTCATTTCTGGATTGTGGTTCATTCCAGATATAGTCAAGTTGACAACCAAGAGTAGCCATCATGAGGATAGAGAATTGGCTAGCACTACAACCAGTTAAACCTAATGTGTGAACCATTCTAACCAAAGAAATGGCCAGGTCTTTTCAAAAGTCTGATGCCATGAGAAAAACATAAAAATGGATGAGCTGTTCCAGAATGAAGAGATGAGGACAGTGGGCAAACAGGTACAGTAGGAGAAATATAGTTATGATCTTATCTGTCACTCTGGGACTAATGGGGCTTATGTATATACTAAAGGTTAGATATTGTGATGAAGTTATTAATTCTCTTAAGTGTGATTGTGCAACCAAACAGATGTGGGAGAAAGTCTTTATTTAGGAGCTACATGCTGAACTGTTTAGTGGTATTTTGCAGTTCAGGTACAAATGGTGAAGCAAAAAGAAGCTACCGATGCATGCATGCATACATACATACATACATACATACATACATACATGCAAACATACATACACTGATACATATGTACATTCAAAATACTAGTACACTGGCATACACTCATGAGCACATAAACATTCATGCACACACGCACACACACACACACACACACACACACATGCATACATAATGTAGTGGTTTGAAAGAAAATGGTACTTACAGGCTCACAGGAAGTGGTGCTATTAGGAGATGTGGCCTTGTTGGAGGAAGTGAGTCACTTTGAGGTTTCAAGTGCTCAAGGCAGGCTCAGTGTCACTTTCTCTTCCTGCTGTATGCCACTACAGACAGAACAGTGTGTAGGACTCTTAGCTCTTGTTTTAGAACCATGTCTGTGCCTATATGCCACCATGCTTCCTGCGTGATGACTATGGACTAAACCTCTGATCTGTAAGCCAGCCTCGACTAAATGTTTTCCTATTTAAGAGTTGATATGGCCATGGTGTCTCTTTGCAGCAATAGAAACCGCAACTAAGACATATATATCCACATGTAAATATATACAAATGTACATACCTATGTGCATGCATATGTATATAGATATATGCATACACACATACATAAATATATATGCATCCACAGCTCCATATATACATATATATGTACATACATATTTAAATACATACCTATATACACATTCAGACATGAATTTGTGCCTAAAAACATTCATGCATCGTATATAACATACACATATATTTACATGGATTCATAGATGTATGGACAGAAAGATAAACAGATATTCACACATATATTCATGTTTAGGCATATGAATGGAATGGAAACTATTAATAAATGCAACTCCAGTTGATGGTTGAATTAATAATTATATCATTAATTCTTTTCAATCATTAACTATGTTTGATATTTTTAACAATGCAAAGTTAGAAAAATATTTACAGTTTTTAGTGATTGTAGTGATTGTGAAAAAGCTGTATTATTAATTGTTTCTTCTATTAAATTTCAGCCAGTGTAAATCACATTAACAATGCAACTAATGGTGGAGACATCTATGAACAGATAATACAGTGGTTTTTATTTTGTATTTCTATTCTTTCCATTGTAATTTTCAGGTAGGTGAGCCATGCAGAAATCTGCCCTTAAGGAATACTGGTTTGCATCTTGTTACTCTGGCTCTCATCTCAAACCTAAAAGCCAGGCTAGCTCTCTTTTTGCCACTGATTAAGTATGAGAAAGTGTCTTGTCTCAATACTAGGACCCAAATGAAAAAAGCCTAATGCACTTGAGCTATGATACTCCATGCTGGGCTTTAATAAAGTACATCAGTTTAAAAAAATAACGAGTACTAGAGCAATTTGATCTGGAAATCTATGAAAAAGGAAAACAGGCTGGAAAAGTGTCTCAGTAATAAAGAGGGTAAAGATTTAATTTCATAACTTTCTCATGAGCCTTGGTATTAAGATTTTTCCCAAAAAGAATATTTGTGAGTACCATGCATTAATTTCCATATACACGGTCTGCATGTGTGTATGTTTGTGTATGTGTGTCCATGTCTCCTTCAAATGTTTCTCCTCTCTCCTTCCCTCCCTCTCTTCTTCTTTTCTCCTCTCCAGTTCCTCTTGCCTTCATTCAGTTCGAAACTTGCAGTCACACTGCAAGCAGTCCCCTCAGTCTGGTCACTTAGCTCAGCTCAGGGAGAGACCTGTTGGAGAAGACTGAGTCTGCTGATGATCAGGAGAGCATGAAAGAGCCCCATTATGGCCACTCTCTTCCTCCCATGCCTGCCGCAAAGGAAGCTCTATTTAGAGAGGAGGGGCTTCTTGGTCTGAGGAATAAGAGGTTTGAAGTCAGAGCTGACAGTACTTTAAAACAAAAAAAGGTGATGTAAGGAGAAATCAAGAGATAATTTTCATTAAAATAAATAATCAAGGAGCATATTTTATTTAATTAGAGGTAGCTAGTTGCTTTACAAAACCAGCCAGATTAAAGGGGAAATAAAACCAGGAGGGTAAGTTAGATATTACTAACCCTCACTGAATGATTTTAATTTGTCTCTGAAAAAACCTGTCACTTAGCGAAAAGCCATTAAATAAAACAATTTTCCATTAATTTTAATTGGAAAAAGTTGTGATGCATTCCACCCAACCCAAATCACCCAAACAATATTCATGAGTAGAAAATATTATCAATTGAGCAATATGAAGGAGTATTACTAATGAACAATTTGAAATGAGTACTGTTTCTACAAAGCAGATACAGGGTAATGGAAGTTTATTGTAATGAAAGCTACTCATGCAGCAAGGGAGAAGATGGATGGAGGAGGAGGAGGAGGTGGGAAATGAGCATTGGGAGGATGTGGAGTGTCAAGTGATGAGTTTCCCTTCACAAGATCTGGCATCGAAGGCTTCCTGCTATCAAGCTGTGAGTAAACAAAGTGATATCACATTAAAACAACAACAAGACAAGACAAACAAATAAAACCACACAAATTTACAGTAAACATCTAGTTAATCCTGAATTTCAGAACCAAGAGACCATATATAGCATAGTAGAATATTCTTTCTCATCACTTCTCCACCTGGAGGATGAATGCTTGAGGTTTATTCAAACATACTATGCTACACAACCCATTCCAGATACTATTTTAAGTCAACTGCTGTGTTGAGTGTTTCGGTGGGTCTGACTTTCCCCAAGACTAGAACATTATAGCAGCTATTCAAACCATTAGTTGGTATGTGGATGTACATGTAGACAGGCCAGAAAAAAAGTACACGTTCAAATGTGACAGTTGTTCATGAACATTTATGATCAAGGTCTTTAATGCAAAGTCTGTAATGTGAATGCCTATAGAGGTGTGCAAGGCATCCTCGGTAAAGAGTAAGTATATTACCTTGAATTCACTTGTTCAACATACGTTTAACTGATGTAGAAATGTGTGTCTGCGTGTGTCTCTGTTACAGAAGATATGTTAGTTAAATGGAAGTTGATAACATATGTGCCTCCTATACTGACGGGAGATACTTGGAACTCTCAGACAGGAGATACTTGGAAATCTCAAAGTAACAGCCCAATATTAAATCTCAAGAGTGACTCTTAAAGACTGGCCAGCCTCTGTAACCAGGCATTAGGACACCTACCTGGCCACAAAACTTTCCACCTACAGCTTGCTCTGCCTGCAGAGTATTCAGGGACCAGAGCCTAGCAGAACTGTCATTAAAGATACCTGAGACACTTCATAGAGCAACTGATGGGAGCAGATGCAGAGTCCCACCACCACACATTAGGAGGAGCTCAGGGAGTCCTGCAGGGTGGAGGGGAGGAAAGATCAGAGGCACAAGACAGGTCAGGGACACCATGAGAACATGGCCCACAGAGTCAACTGACTGGGATTCTGGACTTTGAAGAGATTAGGCAGCCTGGTGGGGTCTGAACTAGATCCTCTGCATATATGTTATGGCTGAGTAGCTTGGTGTTCTTGTGGGATTCCTAACAGTGGGAATAGGGGTTGTTTCTGACTATTTTGTCTACTTGTGGGACCCTTTTCCTCTTACTGGGTTGACTCATCCAAGCATGATGTGATGTGCTTGGTCTTATTGTAGCTTGTTATTCCATCTTTGGTTGATGTCTGTGTGAGGTCTACTTTTTCCTGAGAGGAAGTAGAGGGAGTGTATGTATCTTTGGAAGAGGGGATAGAAAGGAGGAAAGACTGAGAGAGGGAACTGCAGTCAGGATGTAATATATGAGAGAGAAGAAAGAGTTTATATTTAAACACAACAAAGACAGAAGTACTTAAAGGAAAGTCTCATTTATGGGAGAGGTAGCCAGGAAGAACACCACAAGCTGGGGTGAGGTCTCTATGCAAACTTAAAGCATACATTCTCCACTGAAGGGAGTTTACAGTAATAGAATGCTCTTTTTTTTTCTTTTGCCTGGAGGGAGACACCTTTACCAACCAAGATTTTCTTTATAGTTATAATTTTATCTTACAATATGATAACCCTACTCTATTTTTAGTGATTTTTCTGCAGTTTCTCAGACTAATCAACTAAAGATGATCCTTGTGCCCAAGAGGCATATTTAGGGGTGACATATTCCTATTCTCATCAGCTCTTATGATTCTATCAATACTTATTAGCTTTCTCATAGGATATAATATTTTAGACATATCCCTTGGAAGGTTAAAAAGTCCCAGCTCACTTCCAGGTTTTGAACGTTTACCCATGCCCACCCTGGAAACCTCTACTATGGTAAACTCACTCCCCCAGAAACCCTATAGAAGCCTGCCTCCTGCTCAGCTTTTTTTCTGCTTTTTCGGAGCAGATACAGCCGCCATCTTATGTATTTCCCAATAAACTTCTTATGTGAGGTTTTTTTTGTGCTGTGTGACTTTGTTGTATTTCTTGGCTCCCGACTACCAGGATACCTTTCCTTTCAGAGCTGCAACACTTGTACTGGGGAACCCTTCCCTCTCAGAGCTGCAGAGCTGCAACACTTATATCTCTAAAGATTTATTTTCAGGTTTTTAAAAAGTTTGTGTGTGTGTGTGTGTGTGTGTGTGTGTGTGTGTGTGTGTGTGTGTGCGTTTATGTGTGTGTACTTTTCTGTGTGTACCTGCATGTGAGTACATATACCCTAAGAGGCCAGAAGGCGGCACTGGATTCACTGGAGATCATTTTACAGGTAATTGTTAGCTAACCAATGTGACTGCTGGGAACTCAGGTCTTCTGTCAGAACATCCCCTCAACAGTGAAGCCAATTCTCCAGACCCAAAGATACATCTACTTCTCAATAATATGGATTGTCTTACAGCATATTAAAATGAGTGGTAAAGTGCTATTTTAGAGTCCCATGGCAACTCTTGCAATCCCAGGTCAGAAAGGAGGTATCAGTTTTCTTGCCTTCTTCTCTGGCTACCTGAGTGCCTGGATGCAACAGAATCTTTGCCCCCCAGCATCTGTGAGCCTGGTCTTTTCTGCTTCTACACACCTTTACAAGCTCAGCTTTCCATTTGGTTGCGACATAAGGAATATATATTTTGCCGTTGCCCATACTTCCCACTATAGAACCCCTAAACAAATGTAATTTCATGGGTGAATGGATCAAGAAAAGCCTCTTTGGTGCTTTATAGTAAGCTATTCACTTTTCAGTTGCCCCTTAGATGGTAAAGTTGTGAGGGTGGAGGGTAGCCATGGCAGCCAACATGTGCTTACCAGCTCCAATGGGAATGTTCAGCTCCAAGTCCAGACCTCCAGGAAAGGAAACAAGGCTGGAGATTGAGTTCAGTCCCCAGTAGCCAATGATTTAGTTACTCAGGTACGCAAACTTTCATAAGAATCCTAAATAATGGGACTGGGAGTGGATCCAGTTTGGTGAGCAGGTTGAGGTGCTGGGAGGAAGCATGGATGGAGACAGCACAGAAGCTGTGTCCCTTCTTTACACAGTGCCCTGTGTACCTCTTCCATTTGGCTAGCTGTCTTCAGCCTTTGCAATAGCCTTCTGAATAAACCAACACACGTAAATAAGTGTTTCCTTGAGTTTCATGACTCATTATAGCTAGTTATTAAGCTTCAAGAAGGGTTATGATCATCTTTTATTCATAGGCAAGTAGTTAGAAGTCCAGGTGACAACCTGGGATGTGCTATTGGTGTCTGAAGCAGAGGGCCATCTTGTGGGACTGAGTGCCTAACCTGTGCTGTGTGCACCGATTTCAGGTAATTAATGTCAGGATTGAGTTAAACTGTAGAGCTGTCCTTAGAGAACCAGAGGATTGCTTGGTATGAGAGTGTGCCATGCATTTGAGAAGTTTTGTGAGCAGAGGAAAACAGTTTTCCTTTATGGGTGCTCTGGGTGGCTACAAAAGCCAGAATGGCTTTGCTTGGAATTTCATCTGCACGGAGAAGACCCCAGAGAAAAACAAAGCTTTGCACTTTGTATTCTCATTCCAAGATGTGAGCATCTCATGGCAACAATTAGATCCAGGGAAATTTCCATCAGATTGTTCGAACTCAGCAAGTCAGACTCTGAATCCATCACCTCCTTCTCTACATTTCGTTACTATACTCCCTATCTAGGAAACAAAATTATTGTACTTTTAATTGTCATAGCCAAAAAAGTTAATGTACATTCATTCTGAACCCATTCTTGCTTCTTCATCCCTTCAATAATTTGACTTCTGTTGATTGCACACTCCAAGTAACCATGGGACTTGTACATATGTAAGCCTATCTGCTCTATGCTCAAAGCCAAAGCCCAGGAGATGAGACAGTGGGAAGAAAATCATGTTTATGCAAAGTCTGGGCCCTTGACATCTTGGGTCAGGGTCTATGATTCTTTACCAAAAGACTATCATGGGAAATCTAGAGTTGAAAAAAAAAAAGAA
>JADRCD010195037.1:0-14960 GCA_019843815.1 Montemys delectorum | reverse complement strand
GAGAGAGAGAATTTACATGCAAAATATATGTTTAATTTCTTCACTTGTGGCTGTCTTTCTTCTACTACCAAAGATGTCTAAATATTCCGGAGGCAATATTTAAAAAGTAGTGTTTCAGAGTACTTGGCACTTTAGGGAGTGTTCAGGATATAGTAGTTTATTCTTTTCTATTCATATTTTCAAACACTTCTGAGAATATTGCACCAAGTAAACTAAGGCAGGGAAAGGAAGATACCTCATACTCTCATTCATATGTGCTCATTGAAGCCAAGCGAACTTCACATTTTGATGGAACTTCGTAATTAATTCCCCTTCAAACACAATAGATAGCTGCCTTTCTGCTCTGTGCACAAGAAGAAAGGAGTGTGCATTCTTCAGACTCTCTACCTTTTCCAGAAGCTCATTTCAGAGGACTTCATCGTCTCAGTATAGACACCCACTACGGGAAACTCCATAATCACTGAGTGAACGTATGGACAGAGCAAGGCATTCTTTTTCATATCGCTGCAACGCAGAATTTAGCTGTAATGACAGCTGACATTAGTCTCACAAATACAATCTCAAATATAGCATGTTCCTAATACAATTCCATGTCTCCAGTCTTACTCATCTCAGAAAGAAGAACATCAACCACTGTACTTGAAAGTCAAAAAACCTAGTGTTACCATGACAACTTGCATTTCTAAAGTTCAAAGCAACTAATGTCAACTCCTTGCCTAAAACCCTGCAGCTATTCATCAGTGAGCTGAGACAGAATTTCAAATTTCTTACTACTGTCCTACCCTGTGAACCAATATTGTGGCCACAGACCTTCCTAATCCTTATAGCCCAGTTTCCTGGCAACCTTTCAGCGCACAGATACCAAACTCCTTCCCACCGCAAACTCAAAGTTATAAGTTTTTGATCTGCTTAATTTAGGACTCAGTCCAAATACTTCTCCAACACGGTTTTTCCGAGCTCACTGTATAACTCAGACCCCTGTCTCCTATCTCTCTGTCACTCTCCCTCTCTGTCTCTTTCTGTGTCTCTGTCTCTCTGTCTCTCTCTGCCTGTCAGTCTCTGTGAGTTTCTCTCTCTCTCCTTCCCTCCGTTTTTCATCCCTCCCCTCTTTCAGTCTTTTTCCTCTATAATGGGATTAATGGGATTTATTTGATTTTGTTAGTTTTTACATGTATATCTTTTTTTGTTGCTTTTGTTTTGTTTTGTTTTTTGTTTTTTGTTTGTTTGTTTGTTTGTTTTTCAAGACACAGTTTTTCTGTGTAGCCCTGGCTGTCCTGGAACTCACTCTGTAGACCAGGCTGGCCTCAAACTCAGAAATCTGCCTGCCTCTACCTCCCAAGTGCTGGGATCAAAGGCGTGTGCCACCACCACCCAGCCTTACAAGTATATCTTATGACTATCTTTTACCCTTTTCTATTTCCTCTGCTTTCTTACTTATTTACAGATATGGAGATTCAACACATGACCTTGTGTATCTATGGACAAACACTCTACCACTGAGCTATATCCTCGTCCTATGGTACTTATTGTATTTATGAATATATTCATATTTTCCCTCCACTAATTCAATGCCTCTTTATCCACTAAGCAGCTTCTCACATGAGAAGCAGGAGACAAAGGTCATGTATGTACCCAAGGATTCATTATTAACACTTTGATTTCTGTGTTTTTTTTTTTTATCTTATCTTGTTCTAATTTATCTTAAATTGGTTTTTAATATAGCCCATATACTATTAGAATACTATAGGAATGTGATTTATAAATAAGTGTACATATGTCCACTGGACATGCTAGCACACAGTTACGATCATAGCCTTAGGAGTTGGAAGCAAGAGCATCAGAAACTTAATGTCAGCACCAGACATACTGCAAATTTGAGACCATTCTGGGCTACATGAGAGCCTCTCCTAAAACATCCAGAAAAGGTGAGTATTAATGCAGTGGATATTCCTGTTTATAGAGATATTCCACAAGTTCTGTGACTCTAGAGAACCCTGTCTAATACAATTAATGATATCTTTTAAAGAATATTTGCTAACAGAATTAAGCAAGTAGAGATTTTAAAAATTCTAAAATAGATTAGGAAAAAAAACCCTCCAAAATAAAAACTATGTCCGTCTCTAAACCATGTATGGGTCTTTTTACACTCTTCAACAAATATTTATTTAGCACTTGAATAACTAATAATAAGCATAGCCAATTCACTGTCTTTAATTACTTGGAATTATTTTATGTATGCAAGAGTAACTAAAACTATATTTATAAAAACAAATTAGTCTAGGCTTGCCTTACTAGACAAAAATCAATTCATATATAATAGCATATATTTGCATATAAACAATGTTATAAAGTCTTCTAAAATTATGTTGTCTCTTTTATAAAGGTTAAATGCCCTCCTCCATCTTTTTTAAGCTATTCATCAATTCAGAGAAAACGTTCAAGATAATGCAAAAAGAAATGTCAGCCAGAAAACGATCACAAATTCTAAATTAGGTAGAATCTGAATTAACAAGGCTTTCTCTTATCTCCGCACCAACAAAAATCACTTATAATGTCCAAGGTCAGTACTTTCATTTTTTAGTGATAAATTTGACTTTTAAGTAACTTTATTTTCATTAGTGATTCTCAAAGCTTGATGTCACATCATAGCTTGGGAGTCATTAAAATAATAATTGTTATTAAAAGTCATAGTTTCACTATAACAGACACATTTTAATAATTTTCAGATTATGGTTGCTTTCTTAGTCCCTTTATTCAAACTCTACTAGACACAGTAAAAATAGGAATCTATTTCCTACTTGGAAAATATTTTTTTGTATATAATAATATAAATATATTCTAATTTTCTATTCTACTGCTACATTTTACTTTCCTTATTTCTTTGTAAACAGTAAAGACGTTACATCCTTTTACAAAAGCTATTATCAAACGCTTAGAGTCCCGTACTCTCTGATATGTTCCACTTGTCTTTCTGCAATCAAAGCAGGAATGATAGGTTAAGTAATGAAATGTAGTAGCTGTTAGCAGTTACTAGTAAAAGTCATTCAAAAGTCAGTGTTTATACAAAATCTTTTAATTTCAGGAGGAAAAATAGATTTAGCACCTATTTCCATGCAGTTAAAGGATGAATACGGCAAAAAGATTTTATATCTGCAAACATACAAATATATTTGAAATGTATTTCAAATGATAAAATTTCAAATAGGTATTCCAGTCACATTTTAGCCACAAATTTATGACTTAATAAGCAAAAAAAGTAGATTACCTTAAAAATTCAATTTATATTTGCAAACTGGCTAAGAATGAGCTGAAGCTGCCTGATTAGACCTCATGCTCTTTAGTCTTGGTTTCTCAGTTCCATACTACACCTGTGTGGCTCTTGTCACCCTTGAGCTCTGCATTCTTTAATTTTGGTTACTCTGCATCAAATATAACAACAACAGCATCAAAAACTTATGCTCGACAAAGTGGAACATAATAGTTCAGGGGAGTTAAAGTTTAAACTTTGTTGTGTGGGAACAGGACCAAGAATAGGAGGGTAAGAGGCAATGGAGTCACATGACAAGTGACTCTAAGTCCAGCATCAGGGTGCAGATCTGAGTTTATTGTCCAGTATATAAACTTATATACAGTATTTGAGCCAATCCCAAGCTCCTAAATCCATGGCCAGTCGTATCTCACCACACCATCGATATGCCCTGATAAAATCCTTGCCTGATGATGCAACTCAAAAGGAGCATGGGGAGCATTGTCACCTGTTAGGACTTCCATGAAGACATGGAAGCTGCCAAATGTCATAGTCTCGTTTCCTTTTGGCTGTTGCATCAGTGTGCCAGGAGCCATCGTAGATCTAATGTCAAGTTTGGCAGATCAGGACTCTTCAAGGAGTCACAGGAGCCTACAGCCCCTCACTCTCCATTCCATTTTTCCCATCACAAGGTTGACTTACTCATCCCCACATTGTAACATGTATAAATAGTGAGGTACTTATTACTCAGCACATTTAGAACATTAAGATGTAATATTTTAACATATAAGAACAAAAACGTGAAGAGTACAATCAAAATTGGTATACATATAGACACATACATGTACATATATTAGTTTACACACACACACACACACACGCACAAACACACACACACATATGATTTGAATAGTCAACTTCAGTGAGGACAGTTCAATTTAAAGTGAGTAACTTAATACAACAGAGTTGTTGTCATAGGGTTTTCCTGCTGTTAACAGACACCATGACTATGACAACTCTTATAAGGACAACATTTAATTGGGGCTGGCTTACTGGTTCAGAGATTCATCCATTATTATCAAGGCAGAAATACATAGGCATCATACAGGATGAGCTGAGTGTTCTATGTCTTCATCTGAAGGCTACTAGTAGAATACTCACTTCCAGACAGCTAGGTTGAGGGTATTTAAACCCATCTCCATAGTGATATACCTACTCCAATAAGGCTACTGCTCTTAATAGTGCCACTCCCTGGACCAAGTATATACAAACCAACATATTCCACTCTCTGGTCCCCATAGGCTTGTGCAAACATATGAGTCCATGGGGGTCATATTTATACCTACCGTAATTCAAAATGCATTTAGCCCAACTTCCAAAGTCCCCATAATCTATAGGGCAAAACAGCAACCAACAGATTTGGAAAAGATATTTACCAATCCTATATCTGATAGAGGGCTAATATCCAATATTACAAAGAACTCAAGAAGTTAGACTCCAGATAATCAAATAATCCTATTAGAAAATGGACTCTCAACTGAGGAATACCAAATGGCTGAGAAACACCTAAAGAAATGTTCAACATTCTTAGTCATCAGGAAAATGCAAATCAAAACAACCCTGAGATTCCACCTCACACCAGTCAGAATGACTAGGATAAAAAAACTCAGGTGACAGTAGATGCTGGCGAGGTTGTGGCGAAAGAGGAATACTCATTCATTGCTGGTGGGATTGCAAGTTGGTACAACCACTCTGGAAATCAGTTTGGCTGTTCCTCCGGAAATTGGACATAGTACTACCAGAGGACCCAGCTATACCACTCCTGGGCATATACCCAGAACATGCTCCAACATGTAATAAGGACACACATTCCACTATGTTCATAGCAGCCTTATTTATAATAGCCAGAAACTGGAAACAACCCAGATGTCCCTCAACAGAGGAATGGACACAGAAAATGTGATACATTTACACAATGGAGTACTACTCAGCTATTAAAAACAATGAGTTTATGAAATTCTTAGGGAAATGGATGGATCTGGAGAACATCATCCTGAGTGAGGTAACACAGTCACAAAAGAACACACATGGTATGCACTCTCTGATAAGTGGATATTAGCCAAAAAACTCAGAATACCCAAAATACAATACACAAACCACAAGAAACTCAAAAAGAAGAAAGACTAAAGTGTGGATACTTTGATCCTTCTTAGAATGGGGAACAAAATACCCATGGAAGGAGTTGCAGAGACAAACTATGGAGCAGAGACTGAAAGAAGAACCATCCAGAGACTGCTCCACCTGGGAATCCTTCCCATATTCCATCATCAAACCCAGACACTATTGTGGATGCCAACAACTGCTCGCTGACAGGAACCTGATATAACTGTCTCCTGAGAGGCTCTGCCAGTGCCGGAGTAATACAGAAGTAGAGGCTCAAATCTATTCATTGGACTGAGCACAGGGCCTCCAAGGAAGGAGATAGAGAAAAGACCCAAGGAACTGAAGGGTTTGCAGCCCCTTAGGACAAACAACAATATGAACTAACTAGTACCCTCAGAGCTCCCAGGGATTAAACCACCAACCAAAGAGTTCACATGCTGGGACTCATGGCTCCAGCTGCATATGTAGCAGATGACCTTGTCTGTCATCAATGGGAGGAGAGGCCCTTGGTCATGTGAAGGTTCTATGTAGGGGAATGCCAGAGCCAGTAAGTGGGAGAGGGTGGGTTGGTGAGCAGGGGGAGGGAACAGTTTTTTTTTTCTTTTCGGAGGGGAAACTGGAAAAGGAGACATCATTTGAAATGTAAATAAAGAAAATATCTAATTTAAAAAAAGTCCAAAGTTCAAGGTCTCTTCTGAGATTCATCCAATCACTTAACTGTAACCCCCAAAGCAAGACAGGAAACTAGCTGGACAAAGTCCAAACTCTGCATCTCCATGTCTGATGTCAGAGTGGCCTTTTTTCATCTTTGTTGAAGGCAACAAACTTCTTTCTCCTGAGCTAGTTCCACTCCCTGTTAGCAGCTTTCCTCCGCAGATAGCCCACAGCTCTGGCATCTCAAACATCTTGGGGTCTCCAAGGCAACTTCAATGTTATACCTTCTTGTTACCATCTGGGATCCGCACAGAATCTTCTGGGCTCCTCCCAAGGGCTGAGGTCACTTCTCACAGCCCTGCCCTCTGTAGCACTCTAAGCTCAGGTTGATCTACTCCACTGCTGTTGCTGTTCTTAGTGATCTTTCCATGGTACTGACATCTCCAAAATGCTGGGGTCTTCAACTGCAACGAGGCTTCACCAAAAGCCTCTTATAGACTCTCTTCATGGTGCAAGCCTTTGCATGACCCCTTCAGTCTTGGCAACTGAGGCTGCACCTTCACCAGTGACCTTCCAAGGCCTCTTGCAGTGTCAAGCCTCAGCTGCTCTTCATGACTGATTCAAAGCCTTCATACCTTCAAAACCAGTACCATCTGGGTGACTCTGACACATTACCAAGTACAGCTACAGCAGGAGCTTCTTCGTGCTTTGAGAAAACACTTCCAGAATATTTCACCTCAATAGTGCTGGTCTCTTCTAAATCACCAGTAATTTTTTAGCTACAGCTAACCAGTATCAATTGTCCCAGTAGTCCCTTCTATTTTTCACTATCAAGCCAGGGCCACGTGGCTGAAACTGCTGAGTTCTGCTGCTTGTAGATCCTGGAACATGCCCCCTTTGTTTTATTGCATTATCATCAGCTTTCTGTTTTCTAACTCCTTCACTGCCTAATCTTAGCTGTCCTGGAACTTGCTCTGTAGATTGACCTTGAACTCAGAGATCTCCTTGTCTTAGTCTCCTGGGATTAAAGGCATGTACTACCTTGCCTGGGCCTAAGCTTTTCATAGCAACTATGCCTCAAGATCTCTATGCCAAGATTCAGGTCAGAAACTTGTGTCTGCCAGCCTCAAGATCTAGATCACAGGTGAGCCCTCCAATTCTGGATTGTAGTTCATTCCAGATATAGTCAAGTTGACAACCAGGAAAAGCCATTACAGTTGTAATATCCCAAAACTCCAACATACCATTAATATACACACATTTCAGGCCAAAATAGCATTTTCCATTATGTGTACGGACTTATTTAACATAATATAAGGAGCTGTTTCTCTCCAGTTTTTTCAGATGAGTATACTAATTATCTTTTATCTAGGCTTCCAGAACAATTATCAGTTCACATCTCGAGAACAAGTGAGAGCACCGTTTAATAATTACCATCAGCATAGGAAGTGTCACATAGTAATTCAAGCAGGAGATGCACAGAAAGAAGGTACGCTTTTGTTTTTCTTACTTCTTTCATTTTAGAGGATATTGCTGTTATATTATTGTCATAGGAAGCAGAAGATATCCTTGTATAAAAATGCTGGGAAGCTGGGCCTGATGGTAGAGGCTTGAATTCCAGCCTCTGAGCCTTAGGCAAAAAGATCTCAAGTTCAAGGCCACCATAGAAAACTCTGGCTCAGAAAGTATAAAAGAGGCCTATGGGCCATATCAAGTGGTAGATAGCTTGTTTCATACTCAAGAGGCCTTAATAATCAGCACCACAAACACAAACAGGTGTATTTACACATTGTTTCTAAATACTTAGCCTTCCCTGGGCAATGCTGGTAGGTCATATTAAGGTACACTTTTATTGTAATGATTATTTGTTTGCCTAATAATATTATAAGATTATTTTGGTTCCTAAAATTTTCTAGAGAGATTTTGTTATCTTATTCAGTTTTCTTATGACTTAAACATTGCTGCGTAGTTGCAACTTGTATTCCAGACCACAGGAATACAGCCAAACATTATACTGTACAATTAGTGCTCTTACATACAGTCTCTGTTGTTGTTTTGATCTGTAATGTGTCCTATAAGTCCATGTATCCAATGATTCCAAAAGGTGGTCCTTTTCTCATGGGCTATGGAGCCCGTAGGAAGTAGGAACTGTTTAGAAAAGAAAAAGATCATTCAGGTTATACCTGAGCCTTTCTTTCCTATCTGCTTTCTCTATCACACACTCCTGTTGCCATGAATTCTGTACTTCTTTCACTATAATTGACCAAACTGCTGAAACTCTGAGTTCAAATAAGCTCCTTTCCCCTTAAATTGTTCCTGTTGGCTTTTCTTTTTCTTTGCCATAGAAACGAAAAAAAGCAGCTAGTATGTATTCTTACTCAAAGGACTTGGTTTCTAAACATGCTAGTGCACAACTGAGATCCAGCCACCCAAAGTCTTGCTGCTCCTTGGTGTGACTGCTGATTGCTTGCTTATAAAGGAATGGTTGCTAAAGGCTAACACACTGGGTAATTTCCTAAAACAACAATGAAAAAATGTCAGACCAATGGGCTCTTCTAAGGGAAAGAATTTCTTTGTAACATGCAACATTGTTTGGTAGCTTTTTATGCATACTATCACTTCTATGAGAGGTGGAGTCACTCTTCTAAACCTTTGCCGCTGCTTTATGAACTATGTTCATGTGAAATCCTAACCCCCTGTTATCAGTCTTGGCAATGCTTACTCCATCCTCATTAGGGGACAGCTGTTCTTTGGTCACCCATTAGAAATAGCTCATTTCTTACAGTCTTGCCATGGGATTCTATCAATTCCAAACATCTCCCTGTTCCATGTCTACACTGAAAATCTACGAAGGTAGCCACCTTCAACAACTGTCTTATCTAGATTGCCTGCATGATGTGTATTGTACTTTGGACTTTTGTACTTTGGGAGATACAAAGCCTTGCCCTGAATCCTCATAAATTCACCTGGGTTAGCGTCAAGCTCTTCAGCTACACTGTCCTCATCCTCTCACATCAACCTGGAGAGTTGATGCTTTGCTTTCAAGCTGACTTTGCTTGAAAGGATGTTTTGCTCTTCTGTCCAGACTTCTAAAGCTCTCTCCACATCAGCTAAAAGCTGTTTCATTTTCTTATCATCCATGTGCTCACTGGAGTAGCACTTTTAATTTTCTTTAAGAACCTGCCCTTTGCATTTACAAATATGTAACTGTTTATCACAGGGGAGCTCCCTGTGTCAACTTTCAACATGCCTTCTACACTATGTTAATTATTTAGTTTCTATTTAAAGTGGGGTGTATGTGACTCTTTTACTTGAACTATTAGGGGCCATTGCAGCATTAATTGACATGCTGTCAATAGTGTATGTCAGGGAATATGGAAGTTGACAAAAGGAAGATAGATGAACAGCCAAAACATTTATCAATTAAGCTTACCAGTTTACATTGGCAACATTAATGGCACATTATAATGATTATAATACTAAAATGAAAGATTACGGGTCACACATCATCATGCAGAAATACTGAAGATTAAAGCAGTGATAGAAATTCAAAAGTGTGAAATGGACACAAAACATGAGATCATGTTATTGGGCAAATGGCACTAATGGATTCACTTGAATCGGGGCCACCACATGCCTTCAACTCTTAAGAAAACCTCCACATGAAGCACTGATAGGCAAAATGCAATGACAGGGACATATAAATAGATATAAGTAAGTAAAGGCAAGTACCAAAAGTCTACTCTGATGACAGCTCTAAGTGCATCACAGGTTCTGAGTTCTCATATGAGCTTCTCTGGTAAGTAAGGAGCTAATGCTGGAGTCAATCTGCAGCAACTTAGAAGTTCCCAGGGTTACCTTTTAGAAGACTTTCTCTGGGACCCAAGACCAAGAATGAATACTCAAAGGCTGTTAAGACTTGGAAGTTCAGTCTAAGGAATTCAGCTAAAGCAAACACGAAGCACAAGCCTACCCAGACTTGTAAGAGCCTGAGTAGATGGACATGGAACATGGCAAAGAGAACACCTCACAGAGCAAGAAGCTAAGCTCCAAATACATATAGTTTTATTCAATGTAGTCTTGAAAATTCATAAAATGAACGTCTCCAGAAAAGAGCTTAGTATGCGTAAAGAATTAAAAATGATCAAGTAGACACCCCAGCTTAGTGCAGAACAGCATTATTTTTTAGCCATTTCTCCAGAACCAATTGCTTAGAGCTTCCTCAGATTCAGTTCTTATGCTTCAACTTGCTTTAAGGTGACAGTATGTAGAAAGTAGCAAAGAATGGAAAAATTAGAATAGAAAATTAAGAGGAAAGATTAAGTCTGAAAAAACAGGCAGTTATTTTTTTTAATATGTGCTTTAAAATGCTATCCTCTTGCTGGACAAGGACCATAAATTTCAATTTCCTTGCACTCATCCAAGTACAGAGAGCATCATTAGTTACTTAACTTACATGGCCTATAATATAAACTTGCTGCCAGGAGGAAACACAAATACTTGCTTGTGACTCCCTATGGGGATTTATCTATAAGTTCTTTTAGAGAATAAATTGTAACTGTAGACAACAGCCCAATAGTATGCACAAAGAATATATATCATTGGACTGTTCCATGTAAGACCCTTTAGCAGGACTTAATATGACTATGTCAAAGTACAGCTAATTCAAAATCCAGAGAGAAGAGAACAGTAAAATTCAGTCTGCATGAGAAGGTCCTTGATTTTTTCCAGGGGCTGAGGATTTGAAGGAGCACAGAAAAGCACCTTTTACGCAAATTTTCTTGAGTTTCTTTCACAAAAGTTTTATAGATATTGAGTAACACTTTCCTTCCTGTCTCATGAGTACATAAATATTTTGACAAGTAAGAAAATTGAAATTCCCAATACATGTATGTAAACCTAGATAAAAGTACTTCTGTGTGCTTTAGTAAGTAGGGCAAGTAACTGTAAAGAATTTTGATTAAATAGCGACTCAGTTACATACTGTATCTGTGTGTCATAGCTGTTATTTTACAGTAGTGTTTACTTGCATAATGCTATACTCACTGTGTAATCTCTATTAGAATGTCAACTCTAAGAGCAGGAGTCATGGGTGGTTCATCTATCACAGTAGGGGGCAACACAAACACTTACAGCCTGCCACAAACAAGCAAGTCTTAGATGGAACCTGGTACTGTAAATTTAGATTTGTGAGATATTAGACACAAAAATAGCATATGTTTTAGACATACCTTCTGGTTATTTATCGATAAAATAATTTAAGAGAATTAAAAAGGCTCATCTTGAGGGAATATCTGAAAGAGTTGGAAGAAGGGAAATCAATGATCAAATATATTGTATGAAATAGTCAAAAAATTAATAAATACATTATTTTAAAACAGCCTGTCTCTTCCATTAAATGAAATACATTATAATTTGAGAGTCCACGTAATTCTACCTATTTGGTTAACCAATAAATTGTGAATATTTGGTTACAGGCCAAAATATAGAGATAGGTTTGTTTTTATTGCTGTTGTCTGTTTGTTTTGTTGGTGGTGGTTTTTATTTTTTATTTATTTATTTTTTGATAGAGCCAAAGTCAGGATCTCCTTCTCAGTTGTTTACTTCCTTTAGCTTAAAATTTCAATTATCCTATGTCTGGAATCTGCAGGTTTGGAGCAGGTACATTTGCTTTATAAATTGTAAAAAGTAAATTTTCCAGGTGGTAATTCCCAACTATTATACTTGTTAAACAAATGACTCTAAATTGATGGAAATGTAGGCAGCTGTGTAGCTCATTTCTGGGGCCCTAGGCTTCCCTCACCAAACGGTAGATGCTAAACTGAAAAAAATACAAGAAAAAGGAATATATGAGTTCCTGGCCATCAGATATAGTCACGATTTTCTTCATACACAATGTTTTCTACTTTGGACTACATTATCACATACTCCCCATTCTAAGTCTTTGGATTCTTGTTGAAATTCAAAGAATGGAGTTGTGTAAGAATTCCGAGGGCTTGTGAGAGAACTCTAAGAAAATAAGACATGGATCTGGAGACCCCAGGCTCTTCAAAACACATAATTGCTCTTGGAATGTGTTGTCATGCTCCTCCCAAGTATAGCAGAGAGGAGTGAGTTTATGTCAGTTACGTTATTCATATGGCTTTATGCAAAAACTCATTTTTGTCAAATGCAGCTTATCCTTGTGATTATTCACTTTTGTTCTTAACCCTCAGAGTATAAATTGTCTAATGCTCTGAATAAAGTGCCTAATGCATGAAACTTTAGTCCACCTCATTTTAGGCCCTACTCTCCCAGATGAATGCTGCCAACTAGTGCGATAAATGGTTCCCACCATGTTTCAAATTTGAAATGAATTGTCACATATTCTTTGCTTTATTTAACAAGATGTGCAATAGCATATTTTGCCTGAATAAGCTAACAAAATGATTTTTTTGAGATTTCAGCATCTTTTACCATTCATATTTTGCCAAATCCAGAAATTATAGTAATATTGTAATAAAGTCTACTTAAAATCCTGACTCTATAGAAATTTTCTCATTAATGTGAGTTTTGTTTGCTTGTTTTACTTTTTTGAGCAGGTATAAGCTAATGACCTCATTGATATAGTGGCATGCATGTGCATGAGCAAGGACCAATATTACTTTGATAATATGTATCCTGTGACTAGTTAGGGTTCTCTAGAACAGTGGTTCTGAACCTTCCTAATGCTGCGACCCTTTAATTCCGTTCTTTATGTTGTGGTGACCTCCAATTATAATTGATTTTTGCTACTTAGTAATTGTAATTTTGCTACTCTTGTGAAACATAATGTAAATATCTGTATTTTCTGCTGGTCTTAGATATATACCTTGTAAATAAGGTCATTCAACCTCCAAAGCGGTCATGACTCACAAGTTGAGAATCACTGCCTAGAGGGACAGAACCAATAGGATGGATGTATTTTTAAAAGGGGTTTAATAGATGGATTCACAGAATACCATCTCTGTAGTCCAACCATGTCTGCCTTTACACGGCCGAAAACATAGTAGCCGCTTAGATACGACAGCAAAGCCAATCTGGCAGGGAAGGCCTCAAGGATACCAGGCTAGCCACTGGCCTTCTGTCCACACTGAAAGCTCAGAGAAACTGGCCTGTGATATCTGCAGAAGAATAATGGCAGCTGCAAGTGGCAAACAAGGTAGATGAATTTACCGGCAAGAAGCAAAGGCAAGTGAGCAAGCAGCTAGGAAGCAGAAAGCTTTCCCCTTGGAGGTCCTCTCATCTCCACGGCCACTGGACAGGGCCGTCACACTTCCAGGAAGTCTTCACACTTCAGTTAGCCTGAAGGTAGCAGGAAGTCCCTCATAGGCATAACTAGTCAGTTGGCAGTCAAGATTAACAATCACATATAGTAAAACTAAATATCACAACCAAATGGATGGTACTTCAAAATTTATGCTAATATGATCTTAGTGTTTGTGAGAGAAAATTTCTGTAATTATGATTGAATTTGAATTTTTTCTATTTAATTCAAGATGCAAAAAAAGTAAATTCAACTGTTTTCATTTACGTATGCTTCAATTTTAAAAACAAAATAAAACAAAACAAAATGCTAGCTTTCCTGACCACTAGATAAAAACTAGTACCACATAAAATTATTTATGAACAAAATATATGTACTTATATCCTTGTACACATATGCATGCATATTCATTTGAACTTATCCTGGGACCTAAATTAACCCAGCATATCCTTGGGAGGCTGATAACATGTCACTTCTCATTTCTCTAGGGAATGCCAAAGTCAGATAAGGATAAATATTTTTGAGACACATGAAGAACAAAGGCCCCCGAGCCGTTAGGAAAGCCCTTAGGAGTTTTCAAGAAGATGTTCCCTATTCTTTGAATCCATAATATTTTAATGCTTTCAGTATGTTTGGCAACAGTCTTTGTGTCACTACAGTGTCCATTCCAAATAACTGAAGATGCAGACACAGACCTTAAGGATCCCTCGCCGAAATGTTGCATGACTGGAAATCAGGTATAATATGCGATGTCGAGACAGAGATGGTTAGGAGTGACTGAGCAGGCACCAAAGGTCAGTGTTTTCAGCTGTGGAGATGAAAACACATCAGCTGAGTGAGTCCAGACAACTCACTCTCTGTATGCCACTCTGTGTTGCTGGAGAAATAAATTCCCTACCAAGTTGTATAAGCTGGTGTGAGTCACAGCTCTTAAGGAATTGGTTATGAGTTTACAGTATCTGTAATGCTGTCCTCTTGTAGCAGATTTATATTTTCAAATGCCTAATATTCCCTACTCCAGGTATCTTTGTTTTAGATTTAGAATTACTTATGATATGGACCAAGTTTGTAGCAGAATCAGCTTTTAACACTAATTTTTATTTTTATTTGCTTACAATTAAGTTTCATTATGTTTTTTTAAAACAAAATATCTCTGTATCATCTTCCCTATCATCCTCTCCCTCATCCTCTCCCACTCCTTTGTACCTTCATGTTGACCCACATTCCGTTTTCTTGGTAAAATGTCTGTATTGTGCACAACCTCAAAAGAAGGGTTGCTGTGAGACATGCAACATTTCAGGCTCTGAGCCTCTGTGCACATTGCCACTTCTATTCCTCTCTTTCGCCAGTGCTATTTGAAAAACTGCTGTGGGTCTTCTATTCTTATCAAAGTTGAGTATCACGTTTATCCTCTGCACCTGCACTTGCTGAGCCTCTCTGCAGATACATGGCCTCCTTCTGTCACTTGCTTGTTCCTCACCACTCACGAGAGCAACATGCTTCAGAACCCACCTAGGGAAACTTCTCAGAGAAACGCCAAGAGGTGTGTATAATTTTAGATTATTGTTACCACGAACACCTAGTATACTTTCTGAAACAGCTTAGTAAATA
>JADRCD010195036.1:0-11529 GCA_019843815.1 Montemys delectorum | reverse complement strand
TAGCCCTGGCTGTCCTCAAGGTTTCTCTGTGTAGCCCTGGCTGTCCTGGAACTCACTCTGTAGACCAGGCTGGCCTCGAACTCAGAAATCCACCTGCCTCTGCCTCCCAAGTGCTGGGATTAAAGGCGTGCGCCACCACCGCCCGGCTAGACTAGGCACTTTGTGCCCTGCTCTGGGTAGCATGATGGGTACATGAGTTAGAACTTGGCATAGTCTGGCCTCTCCCCTCATGGACTCAAGTCATTCAGGGGCAGGACCAAATAGAGGCAAAGAAGATTCTCACAGGCATAGCATGTAACAATTAAAATGAAATTGCTGGGCCAAAGAATTAGCATAATTTTTTTATTCTTCTATGTACTATATAGCCAACAATGCCTTCTTTCTGTAAAAGATTTATTTATGTATATGAATACACTATAGCTGTCTTCAGACACACCAGAAGAGGGCATTAAATCTCATTACAGATGGTTGTGAGCCACCATGTGGTTGCTTGGAATTGAACTCAGGACCTCTAAAAGAGCATTCTGTGCTCTTAACTGCTGAGCCATCTCTCCAGCCCCTGTGCATCCTTTTGTAAAGATATTTTTAAACTACAAGAGAACATTTAAGCCTAACCTTTATTCCAATATTCACACTTTATAATTGCAAATTAAGAGAAAGGTAGAAAAGCCTTTTTCTGGCAGTAATGAAGAGAAATCTATCCTACTGTTTGGCGTTTGTTGGGTTCATTTATCAAGCGTATGATTCATGAGATGCACATTGATTACAGCACAGCCTCTTCATTCTGCCGACGCCTTGTCTTCCTGGCTGGCTGCTTGGATGTTAAGGCCATTGCCCTGGTCGCGCTCTCCAGGTGCCTCTCATGCCCTTCACAGCCAGAAAGTAGACTTAGTGAGGGCCCCTCTGTGCTACTTCTGGGTTGCTTTCTACTACTGAGACCCTGGATTTGTCAAACAGTAATGTTTTGATCTTGACACTTTGATTTTTCAGTCCAGTTCCCATCGTTTTTGTCCTTTGGGTAGATTTACAACCTTGACTGCGTTGTTTCTCCTTTGCTTCTTCTCCAGGAATATTTTTCCTTCTCTCAGATTTTATTATGCAGTCATTTCTTCAGTGGTGTCAAGTGAAACTGTTCCAACTGTGACGTCATTTAATTCAGCCCTGAAAGAAAGCGTAGTAGTTGGGCTGGTTTTGCAATGTGTATTGTGAGACTTCACCAGGATCTGCAGCCCGCGTTTTCTTCTCCACTCTACTTTTCCTACTCACTCTGTACTCTTCTGCTTGGCTGGTTTGTTTCTTTAATTCCTTGACAGCCTTATGAGTTCCTACTCCCCTTGATTTTGGGTTCTTTCAGCTATTCTATCTGACAGGATTTTCATCTGTGAACTAAAAGTTGTGTCCGTTGTTGAACCATCAAAGGATGGCTTCCATGACTTCTGATTTGAGGTGGCGCTATAATGAAGTTTTAGAGAATATGGATAGAGGTCATTATAAGTAGCTGTTGATAGTACATGCGAGAATGATGTCTTCCACATAAGTGTCCTATTGGATTGACCTACAATAGAAGGAAATGACTAAAATTTACTGCACACTTTTTAGCCTTCTTAGCTGAAGTCCTTACTTGAGTGTAAGATTGGATTAAGTACTTCCTATGTTGTTATGATGTCACAAGTGCGGGACACTGACTTTTTAACATTGGAACCAGTGTCCACTTAGAGTAAAAGGAACATACAGAATGTCAGCTTCACATATTTCAGTTAATTGTAGCCAGTACATTTTAAATTGAGCCTCATTTCTCTAGAGAATTCTGTTTGTGATTTCTCTATAAACTACCTTGTTGTCAGTAAACATATGTGCTAGCTTTGGGCTTTTAGAATCAAATAATTCCTTTTCCTTGACCTTTTTTTCTGTTTTCTAAAATAATATTTTTGTTGATTAGTTGGGAATTTCATACTTGTGCTTGTATTCTAGGTTTGATATCATTGGACTTTCACCAGATTCCCAGGAGGATGAATCTGGAATTAAACAGGCAGCAGAAACTGGTGAGTACCAAAAGCATTTATAAAGGCAAAAATATTCATAAGTATTTTAGTAGGTTCAGTAATTAAATTTTGATTAATGCTTGATTAAATGTGACCTAGTTATGTGTTTTCAGAAGCTAATCCCTCTCTCCCTTTCCTTTACTTCCTGCCTTTCCCGTCTTCCCTTTGCCATGCTGGGGACTAACCTAGCATCTCACAAGTACTGTATAAGCATTCTACCATCAAGCCAGATCCCCCAGACCACTGTCTCTACTCTCATTATTCTCCTTTGCCACCACATCTACTGTTTCTCTATCTGTCTCTCACTTCCCCTCCCTTTCCTCCCTCTCTCTGGTTTTTCTTTGCAGCCCTGGCTGGCATGAAACTTACTCTGTAGACCAGGCTGCTCTTGGAACTCAGAAGTCCACCTGCCTCTGTCTCCGGAGTGCCAGGAGTAAAGGTGTGCGCCACCGTCACTAGGCTGCATATACTTTCTTTATGCGCCACCCCCACTAAGTCTATTTACACTTCTGTTATCTATAGTCTGTGGTAGTCATCAAACTTGAGCTCTGTTGTGTAGAGACTTTGTTTTGATTGATGTAAGCAAAGTGAGCATGTTGGTTCCCATCTATAATCTCAACTTGTGGGACACTGAGGCAAGAGAATTATAAGACATGGCCAACCTAGATTGCCCAGGAAACCCTGTCTCAAACAAAAATACAGGCAATGGAGAAAATAGTACTTTGTTTAATAGTTGTATGTAGTCATTGAAGAGACTTGAAGTAATGACCACATAAGAATGTAATAATATAAAGAAAACAGTAAAGTGACACTAATGGTTAATATTAGTGAAGTAGTGATAGTGCTGATTAGTCACGTAGCTAGCCATTTCATATAACCTGGCTCATTTAACGCTCCTTTGAAGTTAGTACTCCATTCTCCTTTATAAGCATTGTTTTGTGGGTGAGTGATATAGTTCTTAACAACCGCACAGCAGCAGCCTTTTCTTTTATTTAGATGCATGTGGGAGTTAGAGCATCCTTGGTTTTTCATACAGTACAATGACCTGAAATGACTTAGAATATATGCTGACTTCTGTTTGTGGGCCACATTAGAAACCAACCCAGTTGAGAATTAGTAACCACAGAATCTTGGAGCTGTGTATATGAGCTACTCTTTCTACTTTTATATTTATTTAAAGTTTTCCAAAATACATTAATATACTTTGCTTCTGTTATTTATTTCCAATTTATAGTTATCTCAGTGTACTTAGAAAGTATATATGATACTTTTCTTGCGTTTAGTAAAAGCCTTGATAGATCAAGAAGTGAAGAATGGCATTCCTTCTAACAGAATTATTTTGGGAGGATTTTCTCAGGTAAGTCATATTGGCGTGTCCATACCATCAGCATGTTTACCAACAGGTATGTAACTTCAGTTCCATTTCTTTGGAAGAGTCCCTTTTTTGGACCTATTACAGAATCTTAGCTAACCGGAATTACTCTCATTAACTGAATTAAGTTGGATTGGACTGGAAATAATTTATGCCCCATACACTTTTATTTCTTCATTCATTCATTTATTATTGCCTTTCCTAGTTTCTTCTCACAGTTACCTTTATCTTTTAGAGTGCCTTCAAAATTGATTCATTATTTGTGATTGGAACCTAGAATGTACTTGGGGTTTTTGTTATTGTTGTTGTTTTGTTATTGTTGTTTTGTTTTGTGTTTTTGGTGTTGAGACTAGGTTTCACTGTGTAGTCCTGGCTATAATGTACTTTCTTAGAGTAACCACAGCACACTGCAGTTAGGCCTCTGTTAGCGAAAGAGGACTGTAAGAGAGCAGATGTTAAGTGCCTGGGTTTCTATGGTAGAGCTGAGATATACCAGTCTGGTTTCTCTCTCCAGTTTGATCTTTTCTCCATGCCCAGCTTCTCTGTGTTGACCTTACATCCCTTCTGGTTTGTTTTGTGGTGCTAGTGCTTGCTCTAGGTCCTAGCCCAAGCTGAACAAGAAGCTCTGTATCCACGCCTTGAACTTAGGTTTTTACTCACCAGTTTTCAGGTAGCCTGCTCTCAGAATGCTCTAGTTTCTAATCTTCTCAGTGAATTGCTATGAGAAATGTCAAAATTCTTGAATCAGTTGTGACAATAAAACTCAATAGAATGTAATAATATACAGTAATATGGTTAATCTATTCAAAAGGTGTTATTGATGGGGGCTGAAGAGATAGCCAGCAGTTAAGGGCACGTGCTCTTCCAGAGAATCCAGGTTCAAATCCCAGTACCTACATGGCAGCTCACAACTGGCTGTAACTCCAGCTCCAGGGGATCTAACACCCTCTCACAGACATACATCTAGGCAAAACACCAATGCACAAAACATGAAAATAAATTGTTTTTAAAGAAATCTCAATTCCACAGTCCTGAGAGAAAGGCCATCACTGCTGAGATCAGAAAGTCTCCCATATCCCCATGTGGTACATCACCTGGTCAGGGTGATGGCGTCTCGATGGATGATAGTTCCCAACCCAGCATGTTGCAAGTTGTGTGGGTGAATCCTAAAGTGTCTGGTACATAACATCTGTATTGTTTTAAATTCCTGTTTTGGAAAAATAATTTAAAATCTAATTTTGAGTTTCTATCTAAGACTTTTCTGTCTAAGAGAGGAAAATGAAAACTATAAATTCAGACTATTCTTTAGCCATTCTGTATGTGAAAATCTGTTTGGTATGTTTTCTTGGAGGTAAAGGTCCATACATTCTGAATATATATTTTCATTCTTTACCTGGTTTGCTTTAACCTTGCTCGTACAGTAGCTTTTCTTATAGACATTGCTAATAAGAATTCTCTCATGTGCTCTTGGCAGAAGTACTCTGCTTACCTCCCTGCCTCTGTTCCAGGGAGGCGCCTTGTCTTTATACACTGCTCTCACCACGCAGCAGAGACTGGCTGGTGTCACTGCACTCAGCTGCTGGCTTCCACTTCGGGCTTCGTTTTCACAGGTAGCCTGCATCTGTGCATAAACAAGGTTACAGAGCTAAGAGTGAGCAGACGTTTTGGAGCAAGTCATTGTTTTTATTTTAATTAATGAGCTTTTTAGTTATTTTTTTTTAGAAGTTTTAGGATTATAGAAAATTGAGTGAGAAATAGAGTTTTCATATTCCTTGTTTGCACTCCACACACCGCCTCCCACACCACAGTGGTAACTTTCTTCAGTTGGTGAGCCTACCCAGAGGCATCTTATTTTTAAGATATTTCTTTAGACCTTTGTGATGTATTACTACATTTGATGTGTATGTCCTTTCTGCGGTTTGTAGAGTACAATAAGCTTATTATCCTGTCTTATATTTAATTGATACATCCTAAGATGCATATTAATACATACATTTCAATTTATATTTTAAATATTTACTGTAGTCATTTGACAGCAGAGTTTTATTTGTCACTGCTGGGGATTACCTCAGAGCTGTGACCGTTGTCAGTCAGGTACATCACTACTGTGTTCAAGCTGCCATTGTTTGCTCTTGAGAGGGAACATAGACCAAGCTGACCTCAAATCTACAACCGCTAGCCCAGCCACCAAGCACTGGATTGCAGGTGTCCTACATCCATTTCTAACCTAACATTTAGTCTTTTTCCCATGTAGTAACTTTTCAGTGTGTTATACATAATAGATTGTTAACTCTCTTATTTAACTCAATTAAAGTTCAGGAGAGCTTTACCTGTGTGCTAATAGTTATTGATTACCAC
The DNA here is from genome assembly GCA_019843815.1 of Montemys delectorum. Taxonomy (NCBI): domain Eukaryota; kingdom Metazoa; phylum Chordata; class Mammalia; order Rodentia; family Muridae; genus Montemys; species Montemys delectorum. Next base: position 5,757 of record JADRCD010195036.1, on the reverse strand, counting down.
TCATGGCAAAGTACTGAACATAAAAGATGAATAAAAATGTAATTGGCTTAAAGAAACTGATTCATTGGAAACATGTATTATAATACATGCAACATAATCATGTATGCCATAGAAGTTTAAATTAAAGATGTTGGGGAAACATAATGATCGAGGGGGGAGTTTACTTGGCCAAGATATTTGACTGAATTATGAGTAACAGCGCATGCACACATATTTATAGTTTATAAGAGTTTGGCACAGTGCTGTATGTATTTGATCCATAACATTGCTTTTGTCTTGTTTCACAGGGGCCTATCAATAGTGTTAATAGAGATATTTCTGTTCTCCAGTGCCATGGAGATTGTGACCCTTTAGTTCCGCTAATGTTTGGTTCTCTTACTGTTGAAAGACTAAAAGCATTGGTAAATCCGGCCAATGTAACCTTCAAAATCTATGAAGGCATGATGCACAGCTCATGTCAGCAGGTAGGTGCCTCTGGAAGCAGTGAGTAGAGCCACTATTTTAATTTCTTCCATGTTATAGTTCCAAAATAAATAACACTTGGATGTTGGTGATTTCAAAGAGTTAATGAATTCATAATAGAATCAAATTAACAAAAATTTAATATCTTACTCAATTAAATTTTAAAAATCTAATCACCTTTTATAAATGAGCATTGTATATAATCCAATGGCTATTTATTTATTTATTTGTTTATTTTAAAATTTTTTGGGTTTTTGAGACAGAGTTTTCGAGACAAGTTTTTCAATATAGCCTCAGCTGTCTGGAATTCACTGTATAGACAGCATAGATCCATCTCCTCTACGTCCAAAGTGCTAGGATTAAAGGTGTGAGCCACCCAGTCGTTAAGAGCACTGACTGCTCTTCCCAAGGTCCATTCGCAGCAACCACATGGTGGCTCACAACCATCCATAACAAGATCTGACGCCCTCTTCTGGAGTGTCTGAAGACAGCTAGAGTGTCCTTACATATAATAAATAAATAAATCTTTTAAAAAAAAAAAAGGTATGAGCCACCACACCTAGCCCTCCAAAAGACAATTTATAAATATCCCTTCTTATTTAGTAAAATTTAAGTTATAATGATTAAAGTTTAATAAAAGAAAATGTACATAACCAAATAACTACTGACAGAATAGATTGGGGTGTCTGGGACAGAAAGAGCTTGATTTTAAGACCAGCTTGGACTGGTTTTAATTCTGAGACCCTATCTCAGAGAAGATAACAAATTTTAAATGAGAACAAATGGGAGTATTTTTTTTCTTTTTTAATGAAATGGGAAAAAGACATCTGTGAGTAGAAAGTGATAAAGATATTTGATCAGGGGATATATGATCTTAGATCATATGTCATCTGGGACCATAGCTAGATTGTGCTACCTTAAAAGAGGAAAACATTTTGAGTAGAGATAGAAAAGGATTAGGTAAGTATTATCAGATGTTCTTGGGAGCTTACTTGACATGCTTTTTGTCTTCATGATGAAGTAGAAGATATATTAGATGAGAAAGACCGGGATAGATTTAGGGTACTTGTAATGGCTCAGAATAAAATTTGATTGAAAGCTAATCTCTGGGGTATAGTCCTCTGTTTTTTACCACTAAGTAAGGTTATATTATTTGCTTTAGGCACAAAGGAAGTGGATAGTAATGTGATGTACCCCAATGTTTTATTTATACATCAGAAAACACAGACTTTGCAGGGAACTAGATTGTACGGGAGCTTTTGTTTTGGTGCACAATAATAATCCTAAGAAATGTTAAGAAATTTCTATTGGTGCCTCATCCTTCTTACATCACCTTTTACTGTAATAGTAAAACATCCTCGCCTGCATGGATTTTATTAGTGGCATTCTTGGAAATGTAATTTCTGACTTATATAGCTGTTTATTAAATCATTTTTTTCCAAACAGGAAATGATGGATGTCAAGCACTTCATTGATAAGCTCCTACCTCCAATTGATTGACGTCACTAGGAGGCCTTGAGTAGAAGTTCACCAGCATCACAGTAGTAGAGTATAAACCTTTTCCCATGACTGATCATACAACTTCTAATGTTTGCAGTGTTAAAATGTTTTGCAAATACATATCAATGATACAGACTAAATGATGTCACTCTCATGGGAAATATATGATCCTTTTAAGTTTCTATGCATATACTTGTATTATACAATTCAGAATATACAACTATTACAGTAGGTAAGTGAAGCAACTAGCTTCTTTGTCTCAAATTAATTGAGCAAGATAAGATAACATAAGCAGAGTTTTATTACATCATTTGAAAATTACTAGTATCCGCTCTGAAAATTTGTTCAGGTCTAAACAAGCTGTTAAGATGTAAGTGACTTCTTCATTCTGTGAGTTAGACTATAGTTTTAATCCACAATTGTTCAGTCGCCATGGAGTGTCTGTATTTTTATGTTTGTTAGTCACATGGATGTGACTGTAATACCTAAGAATCAGATAGCGTTACATTACCCCTAATAGTAGGGTAATGCTTTTAAGTGTCAAAAAGTAATACTGCTTTCTCCAATTGATGGCCCTTCTAGTGGGAGACCAGGCTTTTTTTTTTCTCTTTCTATGTAATTTTTCTCCTCTCAAGAAAAAAGAATAGGTTCGTTTTTGATTTTCCATAGAAAGCTAATATTGCCTCTCTGTCATAAAAAATCTATCACTATATATTATTTTGACATTTTGAAACACAGACATACAGTATTTCGAATCTAGGTAATGTGAAAAGAAACCAAACATTACTTAAACTTATATATTTCAAATAACTGCACCTTAGTCCAACTGTAGATTGTAGAGTTATCAGACTCTCCAGTCCTGGTAATAATTCTGTAAAAATCTTAAGGGAGAAATAATATCTTCGCATATTTACAAATACTTGTGACTGGTTTTAAAATATAATTTCTTAAACATAGCAGAGTTTAAGTTTACATTTTCTGTACATGTTATGCTTAAAACCAAATACTGTTCAAGATGAGCAATCAGACTTTTGTTTTATTTTTATCTTGGCAACATACTAATTTGAAATTTTCATTTTAAGTAAAGGAGCTTTTGATAATCAGTCTCCTGTGCGAACATTAAAATAATAATTTGATTTTAAATCATCAACATGTTAAAATACTGAAGAAAACGATTTAATATATGGTTAATAAGGACTGGTTAGAACCCATATATATATCTATCTCCTGTATTTATAACTGTTACTTCACAGTTGAATATGTTGCAAAGATTATGGTTATTTGTGAGCGGTTGCTTTCCTTGCTGTTTTCAAACCAACCAAGAAGAAGCGTCTTTGTAAACAGGTGCTAACTGATACGAGATCATTTTGGTGTGTCCTACATAGAATGTTAACAATGAAGCCAAATGTTTATGTTTGGATCTAAAACAATTTCAAACAATCATTTACAATTTTGCTTTACTTTGAAGAACATAAATTTACTTCAGTTATTTTATCTGTAAAGATTTATTTGGACTAAGAAATATTCCGTTGAATTTGTGTGCTACAATGTGGGAAAATGTCATGTTTTTCACAGTTTCTATCAATGTGAAATAAAATTTAATTTTAGCTTTATCAATTGTTTTATATTGTACTGTTTCTTTTTTCTTTTTTCTTTTTTTTTTTTTAATAGGAACTTACTACATACCCTGCTGGCCTGGAACTTGCCTAAATTACCTCTTCTAAGTTGTTTTTGGTCATGGTATTATATCACAGCAACAGAAAAGTAACTAATCATGCTGGCCCACAACTCACAGATTCACCTGCCTTTGCCTCCCAAGTGCCGATATTATACATACGTGTTTCCATGGCCTGACGTTTTTTCAAGTTTTGTGTTGTCTTTTTTGAGGCAAAGTCTCCCTTATAGCCAGCCCAGCCTTGCCTTGAAAGTCTCAATCTTGTGGTGTCTGCCTCCCTAGTCCTGAAATAATAGTTGTAGACCAGTGTCAAGTAGCCACATTTGGGCTTCCTTTGGAATGATCATCTATGTTGAAAGAAGGATATAAAGATACAACCATGAGAAAATGCATTGGGAGAGAAATTTTGGTATGATTATCTTGGAATGGAACTAGCCATGAGAAAACAAAAAGTATTTACTTAATTTTATTCTGCTAAAAAATTCATAACCTATTTAGAAACTCAACCTATTGAGAAACTTCATTGCATGTTTTCATCTTTTAATGTAGTTATCACTGGGAATTTTAAATAACTACTATATGTCAGTTATCCAAATTTTTTTTTCTCCGATGTATTTTATTGAGTTCTAACTTTTACCAGTACAGGGGTCTATTCTTTTATGTTAAAAAGTGTTTCTGTTTCTGGATTGTTTTTGTGTTGTTGTTTTTCAAGACAGGGTTTCTCTGTGTAGCCTGGCTGTCCTGGAACTCACTCTGTAGACCAGGCTGGCCTCAAACTCAGAAATCCGCCTGCCTCTGCCTCCCAAGTGCTGGGATTACAGATGTGTGCTACTATGCTTTGATAGACTCTTAACCCTCTAGAATAGTAAGCCAAAATAAGCTCTTTTTTTTCTATAAATTGATTTTGGTTACTGTTGTATCACAGCAACAAAAAAAAGCAACCAATGCAAAAATGTGTAACAAAAGTACTGTAATTTCTAACACCCATTCTTGCAGATTTACCCTGTAAAGCAGCACCACAATTCCTGTGGTTCTTATTTTTGAGTCAAGGTAAGTTATTGTAATATACTTCTGGCTGTCCTGGAATTCACAGTAGTCCTCCTGTCTCAGCTTCCACAGTACCTTCAGGAGTGGGCCAGCATACCCAGCCTCTGTTCTGTTTTTAATTCTTTGCTTTTGCAGTGCTGAAGGTCAAACCCAGGTTCTCATGCATGCACTAAGCAAACAGTCCATTGAATAATAACCCTAACTTCAGGTGTTGATATTTCATCTGCCTTATTTTTGGAAAAAAAGATCCATTTTGCCAGCTTTTGCAGTAGGTCTTAAGTTACTTTTTGTAAATAAATGTATACGACCTTGCCATATGCTTAACAAAAACATTTCAGTTTTGTAGAAGTTTTGTAAAAACTGAAAAAAGGAACAAGAACGGAGATAAGCTGTTCCTGGGACTAGAATTCTTGGCATTCAGATTAATTTGCCTAACTCCATGGTCTTTATCTTACTCTGTATCCCACAGGATAATGTTTGAAACAAAAATATATTTCATATACTACAAAACCCCTTTAAAGTGCTGAGTCAGATGATGATGCAAATCATTGCACCATGCAGAAATTGTGACCTCCAGAGCCTTAGAGAGTTAATGAAACAACTCATGTGGCACATTTAACTTTGGGCTCAGATGAGGAAAGGTGTGGAAATATCTACCACTACAAAACCATGATCCTCTAGAGGTTTCACACAAGGTGAACTAGAAAAATGACCTAACTTTCAACAAAAAAATAAAGGACATTTGTCTCTTTGGGCCTGTATACTGAATTATAAAAGGGGAGAAATTGTCCTTCTGAAATTCTTTAACTAGAAATTTGTTTTCATATGCATGTTGGTTTTAAATTTATAATATGTATTATGAGTCTAATATAGTATATATGTAATATAAATATTGTATATATAGATTGGCAGTGCATAAACTTATAAATTAAAAACAAGATCTTCCCTGGGTCAGCTCTGCCACTCGGGCATATGGAAGAGATAAACATTTAAAAATGTTCTGTGGAGAGTTCCATATGTTTAATCCTATTAGAAGTGAGTGTCCTCAAACCATACAGAACCTGCTCTGAAGG
>JADRCD010195033.1:0-16932 GCA_019843815.1 Montemys delectorum | reverse complement strand
TGTTGTTGTGTTATGCGGCTATGCAGCCATGTTGTTGTGTTATGCGGTTATGCAGTTATGCTGTTGTGTTATGCGGCTATGCAGCCATGTTGTTGTGTTATGCGGCTATGCAGTCATGTTGTTGTGTTATGCGGCTATACAGTTTTGTTGTGGCTATCATCCAGGGCCCTTGGGCATGAAGCAGGAAAGGGCCTCACCCTTCCCACAGCATGTCAAACTTACTGATTCTCTTACTGATTAACTTTCATTCACGATCACAACCTACTTTAAGGGTTCTAAAGATCTTGTGATTTACAATTCTATTTCCCATGGCAGCCCTTGAATCAACACTAGACCACAAAGTGATCAGAAGTAGGACAAAGGTTATTGACAACTCCGCCCCAACAGAGCATCATTCATACCTTTGGACAACCTACAGAGGACAGTCTATTCTAGGATCTCTTTATTTACAAGTCTTCTTAGACCCAGACCACCACCACCCCAGTTCCAAAAGCTCAGGAGCTGCTACTCCAAAAGAAAGATGTCTATCAATATTGGATGAATACACTCTTCTGTTGTTTTGTGGAACATGTAGTTCCTGAGGTCATTTGCCCTTAGAGACAACTCCATTTGCATTTTGATTAACAATGAATTTGTATAAGCCCACTATCCACCAACAAAATCAAGACCAAGAACTTATAATTACTTTGAGACAAGGCACATATACAATCGGTCAAGAACAAATAGGATAAATGCTACAAACCAAGACCAAACAGAGAAAATAAGAGAGATTGGTTCTGTCTGCAAAGACCAGGAGAGGCCACATCTTAGTGAGACACTAAAGGAAGAAAATATTTTGATGGCAAGGAATATCTCATTGACTCTATTAAGACTGAATATTTTGGCTTGGAAAAACATTTAGTTACATTAGAGTGTGTTCCTAATGTCTGGTGGTAATGTGGATCATTCAGTAAAAAGAATCTGATGTCACGATGTGATATAATCTTTCTGGGCCTCGGTTTTCCTCTCCCTGTCTATTAACTCTGACTTCACTTTGCACATGGCTTCTTCTTCCTGAATTTTTATCCTCAAAGAACTTAAAACACAAGACTCAAGGCACAGTGTGTGCCTCATAATATTCTAAATGAAATTTATAATAAGGGTATTTATAGTTCTTCAAAATTCCTTCTTGGATAAACATTTTATTTTCTAGATTTCATATATATGTTCATGAAAAGAAAGAAAGGAAGAAAGAAAGAAAGAAAGAGAGAGAGAGAAAGAAAGAAAGAAAATTAGCTCTTTGTAACTAAATAAAAAATTTTAAAATCAATCACTACTATTAGGCTGGCTCAGTGGGTGTTTGCTGTTCACACATGTGGATCTGAGTTCAGATCCTAGCACCTATGGCCAAAATAAAAAGCCTGGATTGACCACTAAACCTCAGTTCAATCCCCAGTACCTATATGGTAGAAAGAGAGAAATAATTATCAGAAGTTGTCCTCTGACTTCCATATGTGCACCATGACACATATGAATTCATATACATAGGAGGTACATGTGCACATGCACACACACATACACACACACACACACACACACACACACACATACACATACAGAGAGAGAGAGAGAAAGAGAGAGAAGCACAACAGCAACAATAATAGTAATAGTAATAATAATAATAATAAATAAAAAGTGAGATTGGCCATATGTACACACCTATAACTCAAGCACTATTGTGGGTGGAGACAGAAAGGCCACTGAGGCTTATTGGCAACCAGCCTAGCTTCAGGTTCAGTGAGAGACTCCACCTCAAGGGAATAAAATAAAGAGTGATAGAGCAAGACACCTGATGTTTCCTCCTGGCCTTATTGTGCATACACACGCATCTCCACCTCCACATACACATATACCACACACACATACACACACATACACACACACACACACACACACACAGGCAATTCACTATCACCACACCATTTTAAAGAAAGCTATTCATTTGAAGCTGTCATCTCAGAGAATGATGGGGAAGGTATGTGGACCACAACTTCATGAATAAGGGTATCCAAGTATAATGTGTGTATCTAAGGTGCTCAGCTTCATTAGTCAGCAGGAAATGAACACTCAGAACACCATGTAATTCCATACCTATCAAGAAATATGGCTAACACAGGACAACATCTGTTAATAAAGCTATGGGGCAACAAATTTCAACCCATTGTTAATGGGCATAAAATGGGGCTAGTATTTAGGAGAAACGTTTGGTAGCATCTAATACATTGAGCATACACATACCATGGAGCCTAGAAGTCATGCTCAGTACTGTACCCAACGCAATTTCCATGTCCACCATCACAGGCTCAAGCATGTTAAGAGGCTAGTCGCTCTAAAAGGTCCACAGCCTGGAGAAATCAGGCCAGGTCTCTCTTGCAGGTCTAGTCTCCTGTAGATATGGCAGTGATATGCAAATAAACGTGCTTCTTCATCTCTGCTTCTCCCAGTCAACACCTTGGAAGCTTTGGAGTTATGGGCAGGACAGGGTCCCTACACTCTGGGGAAAAGTTGTGGAAGTAAGGGATTTCTCTGAAATGGCTCTTGCTCACACATACTGGCATCTCTTCCTGCCCTTCTCCTCCTCATTCAGGTCCCCCCTGCTATATCATCCCTAGTACCTATCCCTCTTTTACATTAAGCCATCTGTCTTAATGAAGCTCCTTTCCAGGTTTTAAAGGGAGACTTCTCTCTTGAAGGTCCTGTTATGTTGTCGACATGATGGCTTTCCTTCTTAGTGATCTTTCCACTCAAGGCCTGACCATGGCCCCATGGAACCTGCTACTATTTTCTTTTTTGTTTTTGTCACTCAAAGACAGGTACAAGGACAGTGTTTCTCAACCTGTGAATCGTGAACCTGTTTAGGGATCGAACCATCTTTGCACAGGGGTCTTCTAAGACAGTAGAAAAATACACATATTTGCATTACAATTCATAATGGTAGCAAAATCATAGTTATGAAGCAGCAACAAAAATAATTTTATGGTTAGGGTCACTACAATATGAGAAACTGTATTAAAAGGTTGCAGCATCAGGAAGGTTGAGAACCATTGTACTAGGATGTCAATAGCAATGTTCTTTAGAGCAGATAAAGATGGGAAAGAACCCACACTTCCATAGATTTCAGGATAGATTAAAAAAATGTTTAACCATATAACAAGAACAGGCAAACTTGCACAGCCTTGCACAGTCATAGATTAATATCAATACAACATAAAGCACCACAGAAGGAGAGCACTGAGCTGACAAGGTGGTTCAGTGGGTCAGTGTGCTTGCTTTTTGTCAGTCTAGACAATCTGAGTTTGATCCTTGGGACCCACCTAGTGAAAAGAGAGAATTAACTCCTACAAGTTTTCTTCTGTCTACATATGCCATAGCATACACTCTTGCACACACACACACACACACACACACACACACACACACACGAATGCATGTACACACACAAACAAAATAGACAAGTAAATATAAAAATCAAAAAGCGTGTTTCAAGATCTTATTCATATGACATTCAAGAATGAACAAGATAGACCTCAGTATCAAGTCACAGTCATGAACTGAGTGTGTGTGTGTGTGTGTGTGTGTGTGTGTGTGACATTTTTCTTTCTGCTATGAGAAAATACCTCGAAAGATGCCACTTAAGGGAGGAAAGATCTGTGTGGATGCAGATTTGAGATAATACCATCTATTGTGATGGGGAAAGTCTGATGGAGTTCATGGCAGTGAGGTACATGGTTGGGACTCCTTCTTGGAAGACCTGGAACTAGGACATAACACTCCAGGGCTCTCTCCAAATGGCCTGCTTCTTTTAGATAGGTTTCATCTCCTAAAGGTTCCACAATCTCCCAAAACAGTATTATCAACTATTGTTATTGAGTGTTCAAATATATGAGCCTATGGGGGACATTTCCCACCCAAACTATAGCAGACCCTCTTGGGAACAAGAATTAATGACTGGAGGGGACATGTAGGGATTTCGAGGATTCTGGAAATTCATCTTTGGTGTAGCAATAGTTGAATTGATACATTCACTTTGGGAAAATTCACTGAGCTGTGCACTAATGGTTATGCAGTCTTTAAGTAAACTTCAAATAAAGTTTACATTGAAAAAACAAGGCAGGCTAGAACTTGTCTTGGTTTCATGGCTCTGCTATAAAACAGGAAAGTTATCTCTGCATAGAAGCGAGGAGTTGCTCCTGTCCTTTCAGAGTCTTTGTTTTAGAAGTAAGTTCATATTTTTTATTGAACTATGATCCACATATGATGCAATTTTACCAGTTATAAGTGAGGTCACTGAATTCTTTCAAAATGTACAGTAGTAGGCTCAGCACTACAATTTATGAGGTAGAATCACCGCACAACCTCCACTATTTCCTGTTCTCTGATACCAAACTCTTCCTAGCTCTGACCACTGGCCTTCTTCAGAAACATCATCAGAGTGGGTGTGTCTAGAGTTTTGTATAAACTCAATCGTGTGATACTATTGTAGGTCACAATTAGGCTGAACTGAATGTGTCACACTCTGTTTTCTCCAAACACTACTATACCTCCCTTGACCAAAATTCATAGGTTCATTCATAAATGACCTGTGTTAAGGTAAAACCAACTGGAGGTAAGCCACACACCCCATGAAGAATTGCATGAGAGATAAGTTGGCAGTGCCAAGACTCTGGGTAGTGGCCTAGGTGGTGATTTACAGCTTAATGGAAGAAAGAGTTCTCCAAAAGCTGGGTTTGGTCATGCTCTGGAATGTGCTAAACCCAAAGCAAAGCACCTCCCATCCAAGACGATGGACAGAAAGAAAAGCCAGTGAAGGTCACAGTATCAGGTGAGGGGGTGTGGGTAGAACACTTCTGGACTTGGTTGCTGATGTCTATTTCAAACCTAACATCCCATTATAGCTAATTGGGGTCTTTAACAAACCAAATGTACTTTTAATATCACTTAGCATAAAGCAAGGAATTCCATTAGCTGAAGCTTAGTAGCAGCACTAGAACCTTCAGCTTCTATAAGAAGGCAAGACTAAAGAAGCATTGGGAAGTAACAGAGACACATTCACGAGCAGAGCATCACCATTGCCGGACACCATCACTTCTTAACAACTTTGTGAGCAGCTTCCAGGCTAAGAAATAGAAAAGAGAAGAGAGGTTTTGCTTCTCAAGTGACATCTCAGAACTCACTAGACTTCCTCTGACAGTTAATCAGTGCACTCGATGGACCCCCTCTCCTTTGGTGGGTATGATTCAGAGCCTATCAGCTGGGCCAACAGAATACCTTGCAAAGCACATGATTGATGAGACCTGATGGAGCCTTTTAAGTTAGGGAAATATGTATACAACCTCCAACCCCAGTGAGCTTGGAGGACTGCAATAGAGGAGGTGTGCAGACTCCCACAGGAACATAAAACAAGGTCCTGGGGAGTAAAGGAGTCTAGTAGAGTAGGCTGTTCACACCAGAACCTAAAAGACAGGGTGGCTAACTATAATACCACACATGGCAGATACGAAATTTTTCCAAAAGCCATCCATATTTATTTCATTTTCTTAAAAATATTTACTTTTATACAATCTTTTAAAATGTTTGAGACTATAATTATCATTTCTTCTTTCCTCCTTCCACACTATCCCATGTACCTCATACCACTTCCTTTCAAATTCATGGCCTTTTTTTCTTTAATTATTGTTTTACACACACACACACACACTTAAATACATAAATACAATTTGTTCAGTCCGAATAACGTTACTCAGATGTAGGTTTTCAGGGCTGACAACTTGATACTGGATAACTAGTTGTGCTCTTCCCTGGGGAAGACTAGTTCTGTTACTCTCAGCTCTCTGTCCTTAGTTGCCTATAGTTCTTTCTGTAGAATTGAGTTTCCTCCACACCAAGTTTTCTGCCTTCCACATCTATTGATGCCATTCCTATTCTGGTCATGCTTAGGCACCTATGGTGCTGAGACTTCATGGATGTGGATTCTGATACTTCTAGGACACACAGTCTCATAGTGGAAACTCCCTGTTCCTCTGGCTTTTACATTTTGCCCCACCCCCATGCCTGCATTGATCCCTATGCCTTGGGTTCAGAAGTTGTATTGTAGATGTATCAGTTGAGATTAAGCTCCACAACTTTGTATCTTGATATGTTGTGGGTTTTTATAATGATCTCTATTTGTTGGAAAAAGAGGTTTTCTTGATGGGAGTGAGAACTGCACTTACCTGTGGGAATAAAGACAAATATTTAGAATGTTGTTCGAGAGTGTGTTGTTTTAGTAAAATGACGGTTGCAGGCTCTCCTCCAAGATCCATGACTTCCCACTAGTCCTAGGTAGTTGGCTAGGTTTCCTGTAACAGGCATGGTTTCCTTTTGTTGAGAAAATCTTAAGTCCAATTAGAAGGCTATTGGTTACCACCAAGGTGTGTGTGCCACTAGGATTATTGTATCTTGCTGGTCGTTGTTGGGGTCCATCAGGATCATAGCTGGGTAGAGAAATTGGTTGTTTTTCTCCTTAGGGAGCCTGCATAGTGACTTCTGGTCCTCAGGGGAAAGGTTTTCAGGTTAGATCTAGCTCAGCTAAGTAATGTTCCTGAAGTGCACAATGTTCTCAACAATAGGGACTTACCATCCATTTAGGGTCAACCAAGGACAAAAGAAATAGCCATTATGCTTTGGGGGTCCCTTGGACAATATTGACCAATAATTCAAAATAAGTGGAAGCTGAGTGTAGAGGTGCATTCCTATTGGTGTAGAAGAAACTGTACATAGTAACATGCTCCAGGACTGTAAGAGACAAGCAAAGTCTAGGTTGCTAGGGTGAATGTATTTATTCACCAGCCCACGATTCCATTACCTCTAAGCTCAAAGAGAGGGCAGCCAAGGATCATATTCATCTTTAAGTCCTGGTCTACCATTAAGTTCCCTGACCTTATTTTCTGGAAAAATATATCTCTGCCAGGTAAGAAAGATAGCCCTGGGTAATTTCGGAAAGAATGACACTGACGTACCTAAGAACTAACTCTGGCAATATCTTTGCTGTGTAAATCTATCTGCCTAAGCAGCCAGACTTGCAGTCTCCTGTCTCTTTCTAAGTTGTTTGAAGTGACAACTGGAAAAGATGTAAGGATGGCCGAGCACGGGAAATGCATAAGCTGCAGTGTACACCTTATACAATCTAATGAAATCTTCCATTGGGGTCGACTCTTAGTTGGGCATTAGTCAACCAGGAACTTAAGTAAAGCGCTTTTTTTTTTCACTTCAAGTCTAAGTGGGTGGGATGATGTCTCACTGGGAGGGCATGTTATTTCTATCACACTCTAATCCCAGCACTCAAGAGGCTTACTCAGCCTCCTAAGCTTAACCAGGCCAACACAGCAAAACTGTTTTAAGAAGCCACAACCAACATCAAACCGAGCAAAAGCAGATGAACAAGTGAGCCTTTAGGAGGACTTCTAGGAAATGTCTTTAATTCATTTTTATCCAAGAAGCACTTAGAATTTACTAATTTAATAACCCAAGGAGCTGGGTTTCCAAATAGGTTTTCTTTTTTCAGAGTGTTGGGACAATAGGCACACATATGTTGTGTATGCATACATGCAGCCAAAACACTTACACACATAAAATAAAAATATGTTTTTAAAAAAGTTAAGATGGGCAGAATGATCCACAGACAATATTTGAGAGGTGTTATAACTGGAGTGTTAGGGCAAAAGCCTGAGCTCTGAAAGCTCAGAAGGCTCCCATGGGCACCCATCTCAACACAGTAATTAAAGAGACAGGTAGTTTGAATAGAAAATAGAAGAGCTTTGTTCATCTGAACAAATCATAGACAAGGAATGGGAAAAGTGTCCCGTTATCCCAAATCCTTGTGGGAAACTGACACGAGCTTCAGGTTTAAGTAGGGCATAGGATAACTGGGGCAAAGGATAAGAGGTATGCACAATTAAGCAGTCTCAATTGAGACATAGTCCCACCCTGAGATCACATCAGCTCTGGATTGGTAGGGTGGGCCAAAAGAAGTTCCTATTGCTTGAAGGGACAAGGTTGTTCTTGGAGAATTGCTTCCTCTGCTTCTTTAGAGTATAGCTTTGCTCTCTTAGATAAGGTTTTGCTCTTACAGAAATCCAAGGTGACGTAGGCTTAGGACAATGACTTATTTCTGTGCCTTCAGCCTTGTGATCGAAAGTGAGTCTTAGCAAAAGCAGCTTCTACGTGTCTGTTTCAGTGCCGTGATTGGGATTTAAGTGTGCTATTGCCGAGAGAAGACTGTTGTCTTGAGGTCCTTTCAGGATACTATGAGATTACATGCTGAGCCAAGTCCTAGTGTAACTGCCTGACTTAAAGGATTGTATTATAAAGAAATACATTTGAGCATTAAAACAGGATTCCAGAAATCTCCCCAGGAGTCTCATGCTGGGAGAAGAAAAGTCTGGGCCAGCCAGAGTGGTAACTTTCTTTTCCAGGAGAGAGGTTTACAATCTAATAGAGACAATGTCACTGGTAGAAAGCACCACATCTGGACTGGGACAACTTAGTTCTTTCTTTCGATTCAGGACCCCCAAGATGGACTTTGGGGGTGCACTGGATCACCTTGTCTTTCTTCCTCAATGGAGCTACATTCAATAAAACACTGTTTAAAAATGAATTTGTCTATTTTAACTGGCTCGTCAGGGATGAACTGTGAAGCTGGATTCTTGGAGGATGGCCTGTGACCCCAGGTTTGGTAACACTAGTGAACCACTAAACTCGGAAGTAGTCTAGGGGGCCCCAAGATAAGGTATCAGAAGGGATCTGGCTAAAAGTATCTTGACTCTGAGAACTACCAGAAAAGAAAAGATGAAAATTACATACTGAATTCCCCAGAAACAAAGACACCTGTGTAAATATTCTTCAAGGCTGCTTGACTGGTTAGAACTTCTGTGATATTAGACAGTTGGAATTTTATATGTTCAAAGTTAAATTATCTTGGGCTAATTTTAGCCTTCCTAATGGTCATTCATTGCTCATCTCTGTGTGTGACCTAACACCTTTGTAACTATTAGTGATAAGAACAGAAAACATGAACTGGTCAAGTAGGGGAGGAACCTTGCCAAAGCGACCTTGCCAGAAGCGAGGAATTCCAGAATAGAGTTGTTTCCTACTTTCTTCTTGACCCCCTTTCTAAATGAGCATCTCCATCTGGCTGCTGCTGTGTGAGGATGTGACTGAAATTGAGAGGAGACACCAGTAGACCTGGTTGTTGGGCCAATTAGACTGACCAACTCATCTCCTTCCCCACACCTCAGCCTAGTTTCTACCATAAGTCATTATAAAGCCACCAGAGTAGGAGCTGGATGGTCCTGTCTCCTGGGACCTCTCTTCTATGACAGAGCAGCTCTGTTCTCTACCTCTCCCTCTTAAGCTCCCACCTATGAATCTATAATCAACTTCTCTTTAAAACTCACCCTCTGTAGTCCATGAGTTTCATTCTTTGAATTCATAAGGCAAGAACCTGAAGGCCATGGTTGGAGCAGCTTTATTGGCCATTAAATTTTCCATGAACCTAGACCACCAAGCCAGGTTTACCAAGAGCAAAGAGCCCCAGATTTATTAACGCAATGGACAAGAATGTGACCAGATAGCATTTGATGCCTGTAGCAAAGATTTCTCTACTTTGACATGACTCACCAATGTCCAATGTATTCTTAAGATATTTTGATTTATCACTTTCTTTATTCTGTTACTATAAAAAGTCATGAGACTGTCACCACATTAGAATATGGTATTTGGAGAAACCTAAGCCTATCTTCATAGGCTACTCCATATTTGGCTTTAGAATAACAATATTTACATATAGAATGTGAAGATGATGCTCCAACTTCAAAAGGACTGACTTGTTAGAGCCCCAGGTGAATCTAGCTGAAGTGAGTGAGTGGAATCCAGTCTCCTCAGTAGCTTTGTCCTTTCCTCCAGGTAGGAGGTAACAAGCCTGACAGACCATCTTTGAGTGAGCCAAAGATGTCAAAAGTTTTTACTGGCGTTTCAACCCAATGAGGAGGGGCAGAAAGCAACAGTGTTCAGGGTCAAAGGTTAGATAAGCCAGGAAAGAAAGGAGGAGGGGGATGGGATCATCCTAGGAGGTGGTCAAGAGGTATGTTAAAGAGAAACACTGTGCCCTTTACTTTGGCTATTAGTCTATTGAAACAGTGGTCCCCAGGGAACCAGAAATTCCCTCAAGAATCTTGTGCAAGATGAAAAAAGCTGAAACCCGATGCCAGCCAAAGGAGAAACTTGTCTCCCAGGAAGAGATTTCATACACCTTTCAGTACAGACTAAAGGAGCCAATGATGGATCAATAATGGATAGGACCACACCTTGACCAAAGCTGCTTAGTTATGCAAACCTCTTACTCGGTATATTGACTAGAACTCAGGAAAAATGTTAAACAGATTTCAAATTAGAGAGCTTTTAATTTATGAAATGACATAAATGTTAGAGTGATCCTTTCAACCAATCAGGGAAAGTTGAAAAGAGAATGTAAAATAAACGTCCCTGTGTGTTGCCACGGATGGGGGAATTCAAGTGGAAACAGTTGAGTATCAGAAGCAGAATACATCTTCATAAGGATGGGTTTTACTTTCTCCTAGCGGGCCTGCTGGCATAAGACAACCAGTATTCAAAGAGAGGCATTCACTAGATGCAAACATTCTTCTGTGGTTTAATGAAAGCCAGTTTTTGTCGCTTTCTTCTGATGATTTTTCAGCTGTGCTCAAGACCTAAATGATTTTTCCAGACTGGATGGGATAAAAGGAGTGGGAGGTTATACAAATCCATGTTGAAATCCTTTATCCTTGACTGATTTCTGGACATGGTGCTCCTTTCTAGCTAAATTGTATGTCGTGTTTTGTCCATGAAAGTGCCTTTGTCCCTCTTTTGACAACCCTCCCAGACCAAATTACAGGGATGATTTTAGAAGTGGATATTTCTAGTCGATAGATGGAAGGAACACACTGATAATGGAGCAATGAAGACAAAAACCAAAGCAAACAACATCAAAAACAGTACTGGAGTAAATACGGGGACTCCGTGAGACGTTGATGGTCTTTGTCTTTCAGAAACAATCTCTGGAAACTTTTGTTCCTCCTGAAGGAAAACTTGCTCTGCTGCCTTTCCATACTGCTGTGGGAGAGCTTTGAATTTCGCTGATTTTGGGGGCTCTGATCACTAGCTCCACTCGTCTTACATAGAACATCTTCTGATATTGACCACAACTGTGTAATTGTTTCACTACCTTGGCCAATCTCACCACCAAGGACTGAGGTAGGTTCATTAGAAAGAACTGGAGGCCTATGGTGGGACCCCCAAACTACCCCCAGGAAGCCTAACAGAGCTTGTTATCCAGTTGTGCCTGACTAGAGTACACTCTTTGGAGTATCCCTGTCATTGTCAACGGTGTTCTTGGGTGTGCCCACTAGGAAGGGCCTTTACCAAACACTCTCCCACTACCCTGGAAGCCTTGAGCTCAGATCTGTCCTAAACCAGAGTCTAGCTCAGGCTAGAGAAAAGGAGTTCCCATATTACTCTAGGATCCTATAGAGCTTTGTGGGGGTAGAAGGTAAAAGCTGTTTTTACTGGCGTGGTACAAGAACCCTGTCTGGCAGAAAAGACCCATATGTCAGGTTTCCCCATCCATCAAGCATGGGATCCTGGTAATAGATTTTATTTTCTAAAGATTAGGCCAAGGAAGACTGTGAATTAAAGGCATCACAGGCCCAGCCCTGCCCTTCTTAAAACCACTACATGTAAATCCAACTGCTGACCAACATCTGGGGATATAGCTTTATGGAAGGATCCCCGCCGGTTCCTGAATGATTAGAGAGACTCCTATTTTTCATTTGTGCTAAAGTGTTGGTGCTGATGGTGTAGTTTATACTACTCACTGGTTTTGCTTCCAAACATCTGAAATTTTGGAACATACTAAATAAGCAGAGGTCCCGGTATGACTGAGCCCAGCAAGCACACTGGACATCTAAGTTCAGACCGCTTTCCTGGAAATGATGCATTGTACCCACAGTCACCAGAGAATTTAAGCATACCGAATATAACTCTTGATGAGATTATTGAGAGTGGCCCTGGTTCCTGCTAGACCTTGTCCCATATGCCTTTCCTCTATGATTTTGTTTTGTGCCTTTTCCCTGTAATAAATCATAGCTGTGGCTTCTGTGTGTTTAGTACTCTAACAAAGGCTGAATCAGGAGGCTCCAACACAGTATGGAAAGGCCTTAAGAGTCCTACAAGGATTTATGAATGGTGAACAGAATGTCCCAAGATGAAAAAAAGAGTGGACAGGGCAAGTAAACTGTGCCAGTTGATGTGGGGGTGGAACTGAGCCAACCTACTGTGACTGCACTACTCATTGTGAACCCAAGAGCTCATGAAACAGTCCACAGGGCAGCCCTTCAGTGTTTCTAGGTACAACACACCATCTCACAGGAAAGGAGTAGTCAGTGTCCCCAGTGCTGTGGGGAAGCATGAATAGAAGAGATAACAATTCCTTACAGATATGTAGGGTTTGAGTATCTTTGTCCAATTCACAGAACTTTTGTGAGCACCCAACAGTAGTCTGACGAGCATCACTGTGGTCCCTAACTCAGAGAGCATTCAAATCCTCATGTTCTATCTGTGCGCTTCTGCTTTTGATAAAAACTCACCTGCCCAACGACTTTTATTTCCTTAATAGTGACATGGTAAAAGAGGATAGATAGATAGACAGACAGACAGAGAGACAGATAGACAGACAGACAGACAGACAGACAGACAGACAGACAGACAGACAGACAGACAGATTGTTTGTTTATGGCCTGGAACTTATACATTTCCAAGGATGACTCTGAGCCTCTGCTTCACTTCACCTCAAAAGTGTTGGTTTTACAGAGAGATACCACCACACCTAGTGTATGTGGTGCTGGAGATCAAACACAGTGGTTTCTAAATGCTAGGAAAGCACGCAGTCAACTGAGATAGATATGTCCCCAGTCCTGGTTAAGAAAATCTCCAATGGGGCTGGAGAGATGGCCCAGTCATTAAGAGCACCCATTGCTCTTGCGGAGTATCTCAGTTCAGTTAGCAGCACCCACATAGCAGCTCACAACTATCTATAACTCCAGTTCCAGGGGACCCAGCATCCTCTTCTGGCTTCCACTACACCGACAACTCACGTTGGTCACATACATACATGGAAGCAAGCACTCTTGCACATAAAACAAAACTAAATATTTTTATATTATTTATTTAATATATTTATTTTATATTATATTTTAAATATAAATAAAAATACCTTTTAAAGCTCTCTGAGGAGATGACTGTTTTCCAAATAAACTAGTAATGTATTGCTTTCGGTGGGTGCTACATACAGATACTAATCTTCCATTTACATTTTTAAAGATCCCATATTAAAGATACTGCCTCAAAGAATCTTAAACCTGTATTCAAGGTCAGGTGTGTTTGCATTGTTGTCAATCTCTGTTTCACCTCAGAAATAAGATTGGACTTTATAATTTGATGAGGATTATGTTATTATCAAATTATATATTATTAATAAGATTGGACTTTATCAATTTCCAAGTAAAGTCATATAATTTTCAACTTATTATTAGTTTTTTATTCTCTTATTTTTATTTTACTTATCAAGAGGGCCACACACCCTTAAAAGCCACAAAAAGCATATTGTTTTTTCCTGAGAAAGTGGAAAGAAAATGGACATGAGCTCAGATAGGCTGGAGGCAAATGACTTAATTTTGTGACTTATTTAAAAATGAGAGAATATTTTCTAAAGTCCTATAGCTAATTTTTTGTTATTGAAAACAAATTTTTCTCTCAAACAATACAGCCCAACCAGTTTCCCTTCCCTCCACTCCTCCCAGCTCCACCTACCTCCTTTCTTCCCCAGATCCACTCCTGCTTCATCTCTCTTCAGAAAAGAGCAGGCCTCCTAGACACAACCACCAAACACACACACACACACACACACACACACACACACACACACACACACACACACAATGAAATACAAGAAGACAAGGCAAAAGCCCTCATATAGAGGCTGGACAAGGCAATCCAACAGAAGGGGAAAAAGTCCAAAGAGCAGACAAACCAGTCAAAGACACACCTGCTCCCACAGTTAGGAGTCCACAAAAGCACCAAGCTAACAGCAACAACATATGTGCAGAGGACCTGGTGCAGACTCCTGAAGACCCGGGGCTGAAGACCTTCAGTCTCTGTGAGCCCATATACTCTCTTCTCCCCTTAGTTGATTCAGTGGGCCATGTTCTTCTGGTGTCCTCCATCTCCCCTAACTCCTACAATCGTTCTGCTTCCTCTTCCTTGGGGTGTCCTGGTCTCCTAGGGGAAGGACCCAATGGAGACCTCCAATTTAGACTTTCTCCACATAATATAGGGCTGTGGAAATCTGCATCTGTTCCCATCCTCTCTGATGATGACTGGACAAGGCACCAGTCTATAAGCAGAGAAGGATATAGTTAGGAATCATTTCATTGATTTTTTTTAGAAGACAAGTTATGTTTTTTTCTACCTTAGGTCTTGGGGC
This sequence comes from Montemys delectorum, assembly GCA_019843815.1. Lineage (NCBI taxonomy): Eukaryota > Metazoa > Chordata > Mammalia > Rodentia > Muridae > Montemys > Montemys delectorum. The sequence goes on along the minus strand of JADRCD010195033.1, from coordinate 2,318 downwards.
TATACAGTCTCTGGTTCCTGGTCATCCAAGCAGTGTCGGGTGTGGGCTCCATTGTACGCAGTGGGCCTCAAGTTAAATCAGACATTGGCTGATAGACATTGTGCTTGCACATCTTACAGGCAGGACAGGTTATAAGTCAAAGGTTTTGTGGCTGAGTTGGTGTACAGACTTCTCTTTTGGAAGCCTGTGGAGTAGCTTCCTGGACCAAAGAGACTAGAATGTCGGGGTGAAGGCTCCATGCAGGCACCAGCTCGACCTCTCCATGTTTAATGAGTTATATGGAGGTTTTCCTTGGTGATGGGCCCCCACTGTCTGCAGAGAGTGACCTTCTGCTCTAGCATCAGCCTGGATTGTTTATAGATCTTCAGGACACTCCCTCAGTCAACAACTCAATCAAATGCAACCTAGTTCCACCACTGAGAGTCACGCCTTGCTAGAAGAGATGACCAGTTCAGACTCCTTATTCCCCACTACTAGGAGTCCTCAGTAGAATCACCTTCATAGATTCTAGGACGTTTCATTGCATTTGGTTTCCACATTGCCCTTCACATGTCCCCCAATTCTAGCCATCTCTTCCCACATTCTCTCTCTCCATCCTATCTACCCCACCACCTGATCCCATCACCAAATCCCCTAGTCCACTTGCAAAATCCATCTTTCTCCTTCCCAAGGAGATCCACATGACCACTCCCACCCAGCTACCCACCCTCCTCTTCACCTAACGTCCCTGATTCTATCAATGGCTGGTGTGAGATTTATTTCCTGTGTTTTCATGGGTGTAGTTAACTTCCTTAAGTTCGAGTTTTCCTCCCAGCCCCTTCTGTATGGCTGTATTTATAGACAGATATTGTTTAAATTTGACTTTATCATAAAATATCTTATTTTCTCCATCTGAGATGATTGAAAGTTTTGCTGGGTATAATAGTCTAGGCTGGTGTCTGAGGTATCTTAGAGTCTGCAGCACATCCATCCAGGCCCTCTGGCTTTTAGAGTCTCCATTGAGAAGTTGGGTATAATTCTAATAGATCTGCCTCTCTATATTACTCAGTCTTTTTCCCTTGAAGTTTTTAATATTGTTTCTTTGTTTTATAATTCTTAGTGTTTTGATTACTATGCGGCAAGGGGACTTTGTTCTCTGGTCCAATCTATTTGGTGTTCTGTATTCTTTATAAGCATCTCCGTCTTTAGGTTAGAACATTTTTCTTCTGTGATTTTATTGAAAACATTTTCTGGGCCTTTGCTGGTATTCTTCTCCTTCCTCTATTCCTATTTTTCTTAGGTTTGATCTTTTCATAATGCCCCAGATTTCCTGGATGTTTTGTGTCAGGAAAATGGGGTTTGGGGTTTAGGCATCTTGATTTGGGGTGATTATAGGACTAGGTCAGGGGTTCTCAACCTTCCTAATGCAGCAACCCTTTAATACAGTTCTTCATGTTGTGGCAACCCTCAACCATAAAATTATTTTCATTGCTACTTTATAACTATAATTTTGCTACTGTTATGAATCAAAAAGTAAATATCTGTGTTTTCTGATGGTCTTAGGCAGCCCCTGTGACAGGGTGTTCAACCCCCAAGGGAGTGGAGACCAACTGGTTGAAATGGAGACCAACAACTCGTCTAGGTACTGATTAGCACCTAGGTCAGGACTTAATGGTCTGTGGGGATCCACAGGAGGCATGGAGGAAGTGAGAGAAAGGGAGGCTGCAGCTGGGATGAGCCTGAGGGATTGGGTTTGCTGTGAGAGCAGTTAACAGAGTTGTGAGGACTGTCTACATAGTCTTCAGGCAGGTGTAGCCTGTGGTTGAACAGGATGCCTGCCTGAGTTGGGGGCTGGGACACAACAACAAGGAGAAAGGAGGTCAGGAGGTCATGGTCTGTGGGATTCAAAGGAAGCATGGAGACGCAGGGAAGGGAGGCTGCAGATGGTGTTGTGTTGCAGAGCCAGGGACAAGCCTGAGGGATTGGGTCTGCTGGGGGAACAGAGAGAGCAGTCTGGTAACTTCCGAAGTAACAGAGATGAATCAACTTATGTGGTGCCTATAGCTTTGTCCCTGGAATCTCTTCGAAGTTCTAGATATGACAGCTAAGCATCATTGCCATGAAAAAGTTGAGGCACAAGGAAGAAGAATCACATACTTGGGCCGTGTTTTCCTCTTGGAGCACTCCACGAAACTGGCTTGGCAAGTCACTTGTGAAATCATCATCAAATATCTTTCTCTGCTGATGAAAAAAAAATGCCAAAGTCAGCGACTTCCACTGTGTGATGGACCTCTGAGTATAACCAACAGTCTCATCCAAGTGTGAGGTTTCTTTTCAAC
>JADRCD010195030.1:26146-43707 GCA_019843815.1 Montemys delectorum | reverse complement strand
ACACACACAGACATACACATACACAGACACACACACATATACACACAGACACACACACAGACACACACACAGACACACACACATACACACACACAGACACACACACATACACACATACAGACACACACACAGACACACATACAGACACACACACAGACACACACTTTCTCTAGAAAAATGATGCTAGAGTAGACTTTATAATGTTTTAGCGGCAAAATGAAACATAACCATAATATTACTAGAAAAATCTCTACTACTGTCTTTAAATTTATTATTATTGTGTGCATGCATCACATGGCCATAAATAAAAATAAAAGTTAAAATAAAATTAAAGATACATCCCAAGCTAACGGAAACCAAAAGAGTAGAGAAGTAGCTGTGTTAGTTAAAAGGGATACAAAGCCAGGCTTGGTGACACATGCTTGTAATCAGAACTCCTCAAGAGGCTGAGACAGGTCAGACATCTCATTACTCTGTGTTCTGGGTAAAGGGAAAAAAATGTGGGACTAGTCCCCGCCCCTTTTTAAGACAGGGTCTGGTTGTGTAGATATGGATGATCCACAACTCAGGGGTAATGATGGAACATCCTGCCTTTTTGCCTTTAATATCCTGTGACCTTACATCCTGGGCTGTATGTAGTTCTGGCATTATCCCCATTCCTCAAATAGGAAATGACAAAGGGTGAGAGAGACAGAGAGAAAGGGAGATTGAGCTCCCAGGGTATCTGAAAGTAGGGAACACACAGGGAGGACTCACCACTATTGCGCTGGTTTAGCAACTTTAAACCACGGGCGCCTTATCCACTGAAGAGCATCAAACGGCCCAGTTCTGGAAGCTCTGCCTGCACACAAGCAAGGCCTTAGCTAACCGTCCTGCAGGGAGTGCTCTTTCTTTCCAGTCCGTGGCCCCGATCTCGTGCAACGAATTAAAAGCACAGTCGCGGGTGGACCAGAGGCACGTGCCAAGTGCGGTGAACCGTTGAGGAGAGTCAGGTGCAAGAAGGGGCACGTGCTGGGAGAGGAACAGGAGCCGGGAGTAGGGGGAACCAACAAAGCAGAAGAATCATGGAGCATATGCCAAAACCACAACTTTCTCCTGTTCCCCCAAATGCATCAGTTTAGAGGGAAAGAGCGCGTGGGGGATCGTGGGGAGCTGCAGGCATGCACTGTTGCTAGGGGATAAGTCAGTACTGGAGCTAGCAAGCCCAACCTGGAGCCAGAGAGCCCTGGCACAGAGCCCAGCCCAGACCCTGGCTTGTTCCAAATCCTTCTCAGCAACGCCTAACCGTCAGTCCACCACGCACCATTCTTCCTTTCCACATGTTGGATCGTCTGTCCACAACCCTAGCAGTATAGTGTTTCATCCACCTCTCTTTCCTTTCTCCCTCCCCCTTGTCCATCTCTCCGTTCCTCTGTCTCTATGCTGCTCCCCAGTCTGGGACAGCTATCCACTCTTCTCAGTTCCTTTCCAAATCCGCACTGACTTAACCGTGAACCCTTTTTGCAGGAGCTGCCTGAGCCCTTTGCCCTCAGCTCTCAGACACCCCTCCTGCTTCATCTGGGGTCATCAACTGGCCTGTCAATCATTCAGTGGCTCAGTGGACTCTCTCTTTCTCTCTCGATAAATAGATAGATAGATAGATAGATAGATAGATAGATAGATAGATAGATATCCCGGTGCTGTACAGGTCCATGAATGCCCACTCTTTTTGGCTCCACCCCATCCTGGTACCCTCTTCCAGGGAAGCTTCGTGTTAGAGTCACAGGTTCTGAGTTCTGACAGGCACCGCAAGTTCTCTATCCTTCTTGATGTGATTTTGGCACCAAAAGGAGCGGCAACTAATGTGACATTACACCTTGTCAGGAGAGGAAGAACACCATAGAAGCTCCTCTCCCCGTTGTCTTCTGCTTCTCCTCCTCCTCCTCCTCCTCCTCCTCCTCCTCCTCCTCCCCCCTCCTCCTCCCCCTCCTCCTCCTCCTCCTCCTCCTCCTCCTCCTTCTTCTTCTTCTTCTTCTTCTTCTTCTTCTTCTTCTTCTTTTAAATTGGCTCTGGCCTGACAACTTGCCAGCAGTAGCTTGGCTGGTGTACCTCCCTACCCCCTCAGCGTCGCATTTACAGTCCTGGACCATCAGGGCCGCAGCAGTCTGGATCTCAGCGAGAGGCCTCCGACTAGAGGGGGCATAGGCCTAACCAAATAGGGTCCTAGGGTTCTAACCTGTCTCCTATGCTTGCTTGCTTCCATTTTGTTATTGACAGTATCAACTGAGGATGCAAAGGCCTTGAACGAGCCGACCCATAGCACAGCAGCCCTGGAATGTTTGCTGGGTGATTCTGTGTTGCCCATCTTATTTGCCTTTTTCCTCAGACTGTGAGTGCTAGAGGGAGGATTAGCTTCTCCTGGTGCTCACCATTTGCTCTCCCTGCCTAGCTATAGGAATGCATCCCACTTTCTTTTCATCTTAGAACTGGGTCAGAGTAGGAAAGAAGATGCAGGATTCTTCTTTGCTCTTGTTTTGTTTTTGAGACAAAGACTCATGTAGCTGGTCTCATAGCTGCCACTCTCTATAGCAGAGGCTGGCCTTAAACTCCTGGACTCCTTGCTTCTACCTCCTTAATGACAGGAGTATGGGGATATGTGGCTCAAAACACACTATTTGAAGAAAAAAATGTTTCCTTTCTTTCTTGGACTTTCATGTTCTTAGTGTAGACTCTTGATTTGACTTGGGGAAATTGCTATTCAGCTGACCTTTTAATCTTTGACATTGACTGTGTTTACAGGAATGTATGTGTGTCCTGGGAAAGGTGATTCGCCTGGGGCCTTATCCTCCTCAACCAGCACAACCAGCAACTACAACGCCATGATATTGTTCTTCACATTGCCCCATCTATACCACCATCCTTTCTGAATGTTTCTATTCTCAGGATACTCTGGAAAAAAAGACCTTGTCTTCACCCTGGTAAATGCTGTTTCTTTCATGTTTCTAGGAGGGAGTACAGGGTATTTCATAAATCTAGCATGTAGATCTTTACATAGTAGATATACATACTCATCCAAATCTATAATGAAGGGGATAAATTTTTATTATGTAAATATATTACACAAAGCTATACATACATACACACGTGTCCGTCTCCGAACCCAAGTGCATTTGGATAAAGACATCATGATCACTGGCTGTAACTGAAGCTCAAGGCACTCCTTGCTCATAACCACTCTCTGTGTTATCTGGGTTGGCAAAGGTCAGGAAGACTTGCTCCAGGGTGATCTGACTGATGGAATAGTCTTCTAAATTGTAGTCCTCCTTTGCTTTCTCCAGAATGCCAAAAACCTTCAATAGACAGAAACAGGAAGCACACGGTCACCACTGAAGCGTCCCCTCCAGTCCCCAGCGAGGAGGACTCAGTCCTTCTTCTCCCCAGTGACCATTGGAGGAGAGGACAGTTGAGGACAGAAGGCTCTGAGGGGGTGAGGAGGGAAATTAGGAAACTGAGAAACTGAGGGCAGGCGGGTCTCTGTCCCAGTTCTCTGGAGGGACACAGGCTAATAATAGGATTTAGGGGCAGAAATAGAAGGCATTTAAATACTAATGTGTTTGAAAAGTAACATGAATGTGCTAGTGCATCCATGATGCCAGCCATGATTCCACTGCCTGAACCCCCAGGGCGTCGTTAGTGTGCTCCTAGTATTAGTGCATAGAAGTGCATGGTTTCGGCCATCACCTTTCCCCAGCTGTTGTCCTTGCTGGGAATGTAGTAATTAAGGACCTCTTGATTCTCTTGCTTTAAGTCACTACCTAAGACAAGAAAATAGACAGATGAGTGATCTTAAAAGACTTCATTTAAAACTGCCTTAAAATAATGCTACATCTGCATCATATTATACACTGGGGAGAAACCAATGGGTCAATACATAAGTGGATAGTACTGAGTATTTAAGAACATGAGCCTTACGAGGACCTTCTCATGCGAGCCACCACATACAGTATGGCTAACATATTTGTAAGATTTATTACTGATGAAATCGTATTTATTATATGGCGTTCATCACAGTTATCGAGTGTACTGTTTTCAACTCCCATGTCTAATGTTAGATACTAATCTTCCTAAAACTAACATTAGGAGCCTTTATTGCTAAGCCAGTACTGAGAATGTGGTCTGGGGCAACTCATTCCGGGGTGTGCACTTTCCTGTGACAACTTTGGAGGAGAGCAGGAAGGATACGGCCTCAATGTTCTTGTGATTATGCCATCCCCCTGCCATTGGCAAGGTCACAGTATACAGGCCACCATAGTCTTTCCATTTGTTAGCTTGCTTTACAGTTGTGTAAGAATTCACCAGTACAACCAGAAGGCAAACGGTAGTATCTATTATGAATTTTGATCACATACTTGAATATATTTGATTTGTAGATTAAATTGACTTGGAATTAAAAATTGAAACTCATATATAGTTAAAATGTTAGATTTCAAAAAAAAAAAGGTTAGATTTCCTTTAATATTAGCCCCCAAAGAATGCGTTGTCACACAATCTTTTTATTATGTACTATTTCTAACAGAACTTAATTATTTAAAGTTACTACACAGTATACCCATTCAGGTAAGAAAAAGACAAAATAAACCTGATACCCCCAAAATCCCCACATGCCACTTTCCATCCTCTGCCCCAAATAAAAGGTCTCCAAGTGCCTTCAATGTAATTGAATAAAACTGCTCCTTATATACTATCTTCTTTCTTTTTTTAATCTTAATATTTTTATTTTGCTCCTGATATTAGCCTCATACTTGGTAGACAAGTCCTCTACCAACCATCTATATAGTCCACGTGGGTAAAATTTCTAATCCTTCCTTCAATGAACACTATGTTTCTATGGTTCATTCATGTTGTTACATATTATTACAGTTAATTCCTTATCTTTTCTGCACCACAGTAATCTTGTATGTTAGTATTCCATACTTTCTTTTCATTTGACTGACAGTTCTTCTGTTAGAATGTCCTAAATGTTTTTTTTTTAAACCTAGCTCTTAGGATAGGTGATTCAAATATTTACAGTCTGTTCCTAGAGATGGAATTTCTGGGCCATTACTCTTTTCAGTCTGAAGATACAGGTAACTACAAAGGATGCTACTCCCTTTCACAATGAGACTCTTTCTTGAACTAATTTGCTCTGTGGTTGGGCAAACACTGGACACATGACTAATTCAGGAATCTACAGGGGAAGATGACAAGAAGATTCACTTACACAGGAAGACATTGAAAACTGGTTAAAAACAACGAACACTCAAATAAAAATGTTAACAAACTCCCAAGTCCCAAGTACTGGGCTAGCATGAGATAGAATATGGGGCCATTGTTTTTCTTTTATATTGGTTACATTCTCCATTTAAAATCACTTTTCATCTTACATTACTAAAACCCTCATCAATGATATGCTATTTGATCAGACAGACATCATTCATTTAAACCAGTGGTTCTCAACCTTCCCAATGCTGCGACCCTTTAAAATAGCTCCTCATATTGTAGTGGTGCCCCAATCATAAAATTATTTTCATTGGCACTTCATAACTGTAATCTTGCTACTGTTATGAATTGTGATATAACTATCTGTTTTCTGATGGTCTGAGGTGACCCCTATGAAAAGGTCATTCAACCCCACAAGGGGGGTCACTACCCACAGGTTGAGAACCACCGATTTAGCCTTTGTGTGTGTGTGTGTGTGTGTGTGTGTGTGTGTGTGTGTGTGTGTATGTGTGTGTAGATAGGATGGGTGGCTCCTGAGAAATGATAGCTGAGGTTTTCTTTTGTCTTCCACATGCATGAGGACACACAGGCAGATGGACAGACAGGTAGGCATACGGGCAGACAGACAGGCACATACATGTGCACAGAGGTGGGGAGGGGAAGAGAGAAAGATGGAGAGGGGGAAAGGGAGGGGAAGTGGGGAGGGAGAGAGATGCTCATGCTAATTTTCTTCTGCTTGTAACTGACTTGGTTTTTGATCTGCAGAGCCAGCTATGCTCCTGTACCATTATTAAGGGCAGTGGTTCTTTAGAATGTCTTGTTTCTGGCGATGGATGGTCAGTTGGTCAGTTTTTCCAGGTATCTGGTTGACCTTTCATGGTGGGTTTGCCTGTTTTGTCCTCAGGAAAATGACCAATGGTTTCAGTGTTGCTTCTTCTCTTCTACCGACTACATCCTCCGTTGTGGCTGGCTTCCACTGGACTCTGGACCCTCGCTGCCTTTCTTTACTTTCTCACAAATTCGTTTGTGCATTTGTTTATTTTTCCCCTTTTGCTATCTTCTGCAATTTCTATTTACTTTGCACATTGCATGTTGTTTGTTCTTTAGTTATATAATTATGAAAATTGGCTGAGGAAAATCCTCTCCAATGCTATTGGTCATTCTGTCGATCCTTCTATTGTTTAGCCAGCCAACTTCTCAGTTATTCTTTCATGATATTTATCCCATTTGCGGGTTTTTGGAATCACATTTTCTGTTTTATAGTGTCATAAGTGCTCCCATCATGCTAGGGTTTCTGCTTTTCACTAGCAGCATTTTTCCACAGAGATCAACCACAATCTTTCCAGTTCTTTGCACTTATGGGAGGTGAACTGCCTTGTAGTTTAGGAATGTAAGAAATAGAGTAGGACAAAATCATGTTCGTAGATTCACAGCTGGGTGTCTTCTGGATCTATTAAATAAGGCACTATCAAGGTAGCTCTGCCATATGCTTTTCTGAGTCTCCTTTCACTCCAAGCCTTGTTAAGGGATGCTTTCCTCCAGAGCAGAGCTGGGCTTGCTTTTGCCCAGAGTCAGAGGATGCTGCTGAGCACTGAGTTGGCTCACTATGAAGGTACTGCCTTTATGTGTTCCTTTCAGCATACTCTCCCCAGAGACAGCCCAGGGCATCACCTCAGAGCCTGGAACCCACACTGTGACGCTTATATTTTCAAGGATTTATATTTTAATTATGGCTTATGTTCTTGCTTTGTTTCTTTTATATTTTCCTCCCTTTTTATTAATTTCTTTGAATCTTTGGGGCTAAGAGGGAATATTATACTTCCATTTTTGAGCCAATAGCACATTAAAAACATTGGTTGTTATTTAACAAGATTCTAGTTTAATTTTACTGGTAATGCTCTTCAGAGAGAAAATCTATATTGCAGAAACAGAATCATCTTGTTTGTGACTCTTTTTATAAATAAAATGAAATATGGGCATTTAAATTCCCTTGAGATTATATAAAATTTATATGCTAAAAATCTCTGCTTTCTTATAGGAACCTATTTGTTTGGAATTGCTTATGCCTACTGCCCTTTAGACAGTAATGTTTATTTTTTCTTTTTTCTTTGGTTAGTATTTATTTAATTTCTTTTTTAAACTAATCAAAATTATTTTGAAATATACAACTTTGAATGTTTTAAGTCATCAAAATAATTTATAATAGTTAAATGCCTTTTACATACACATGATATCTTGTGAAGCTAAAAGTAATATGCACTCAACCAGTATTTAAAAATCTATTTGGAACATTAAACATGATAGAAGTAGAAAATAGTCTCTTATGAAGTCCTCTATGAAAGGAAATTGTGACAAGTTCCTGATTAGACAGAAACAATTCCATCTCCAAGGGAGAATATACAGTGTAACTGTGTCTTCATAGAATGAGTTGGGTAGAGTTCCTTCTGTTTCTATTTTGTGGAATAGTTAGAAGAGTATTGGTATTAGTTCTTCTTTGAAGGTCTGATAGAATTCTCCACTAATTCCATCTGGTCCTGGGTTTAGTTTTTTTTGTTTGTTTGTTTTGATTGTGAGAATTTTAATGAATGCTTCTATTTCTTTAGGGATTATGGGACTGTTTAGATGGTTTATCTGATCCTGATTTAACTTTGGCATCTGGTATCTGTCTAGAAAATCATCAATTTCATCCAAGTTTTACAATTTTGTTAAGTATAAGCTTTTGTAGTAGGATCTGATGAATTTTTTGAATTTCCATGGTTTCCATTGTTATTTCTCCATTTTCATTTCTGATTTTATTAATTAGGATACTGTCTTCGCTTAGACTATAAAATTCCAAATCCTTAGCTTAATTCACAAGAACAATTTCTGCTATATTTTACTCAGCCTGATAAGGCAGAAATGAAGATAGGATCCCACAGATAATAAAAGTCCTTTTTAGGACTGTGTTCTTAAGTTTGGGAGAGTTCAAAGAGAAAAATAAGAACAGCCAGTTTAGGCTATGCACTGTACATGGGGCCAGCAGACTGGATTTAACACTCAGGGACAGAATTCTTTTTCTTTAATATTTTTAATCAAATGAATGCTTTATTAAACTCATAGCCATTATAAATTTCTTGCCATCATTGAGTTATCAGATTTTTAAGATCAACCAACATCAGCAACAGAATTCTTGGAAAACCATACTCATTTGCATTTCCAAACAATATCCTGGCTGAGATGGCAAAAGGTCAGAGTTACAAATTTTCATACATTACAAAACCTCTTAATGGTTTTCATAGATTATGTTATGGACTGAATTTTTATTGCATACACTGAAGTTCTAACTTCCTAGGAGACTTTGGAGGTAGGACCTTTACTGAGGTAATTGAGGTTAAATGGGGCTTTGGGTGTGACTTCCCTAGTCCACTGTGACTGTGTCCTTTTAAAGAAAAACAGAGCACTAGGGAAATGCTCATATACAGAGGACAACCCATGGGAATAAGGTAGAAACGATGGTACCTGCAATGCAAGCCAAGGAGAAAGACCTCAGAAGAAACCAGCCCTGCTGGCAGCTTGATCTTGACCCTCTCTCATCCAAAGAACTCGTTATTGGATGTCAGACATACCAAAACCTTATGGGAAACTACTATGAGACATACAGCCTATAGTCAGTGAGACCACAGACATGTCTTATCACTTACAAAGTTAATCTGACCACACTTACCTGGGAAAACCTTGGCAATAAAAATTTTAAAATCCTGTATTACATTGTCATCAGTGCCAGTTTTGAACTTGATGGTCATGGTGTAAATATTGCCAAATTTGTTCTTGAGGTGCTGAGGGCTACCCAGGCACACCAACTTTCCCTGCACCATGATGGCTAGCCTGGTACAGAGAGCTTCACACTCCTCCATGCTAGAAAACCAAAACAAAATGCCAGAATAACATAAGACAAAATTATCTCCATTGGAGCATATCCATATACCCAATATTTTGTGATCCCCTTTGAAGACATAATGTCCATTTGTTTATTATCAGGGCCATAGGGAATGAAGCTTTATTAACATTCAAAACAGTAGAGGACCAAATCTTCAAATGGAACAGGCCATAAACATCCTTACCCTATATATTCAAACATTCCTTAGGATTCCACCAGTAAGAATCTCACATACTCAAGCAAAACTTTTATACATCATTCCCAGCCCAGATATTTCCCTCCCACAGTCATAGAATACCTCCCAACTTCCAGCCTCCACCCCATGCGCTACACCTGTGAGCCACACCTGTGAGAGGTTATGATGATGACCTTGCCACTCTCTCGAGTCTTTATCACTGTATTCCAGAGCATGCGCCGGGCTAGTGGGTCCATGCCAGTGGATGGTTCATCTAGGAAGACAACTGAAGAGTTTCCCATTATGGCAATTGCAGTGCTCAGCCTACGTTTGTTTCCTCCACTTCAGAGTTGAGGGAGAGAAGAGGAGAATATAGTTTTACACTGCAATAATTTAACAGGTCACACACCTAATTATTTCTCAGATTTTTATTTATAGGAAAAAAGTTGCCAAGATTTCAAAAGGGCTGAGTATCTAAAAACAGTTGCTTAAAAAAAAAACATTAGAAACTACTAATTATATATGATTGTACTAAGACACAAGACTCAAATCTTTTTTCACTTTCATTTGGAATGGAAAAGATGACTTTGGTGTATCTAATTTAATTTTAGCCATACTATCAGTTAAATTTAGATTCTTATTCTTGTAGTTTCTTGAGATTCCCTGACTTATAAGCTACATAGTGGCTGACCAGGACAATACAAAGAATCTCATCTTTGTCCTTTATGAGGAGACAACAAACCATAGCAAAACAGGAAGAAAGATACACATTTTTCTAGATCACTGACCAACATTCACATTGAATCAGATTTGTGAGTCTATCAAGAAAAGGTGTGGGTGGCACTCCTAGAGTCTGCTTCACTACAGAAGAACACTTGAGTGCTCCGGGCATGGCCTGTTTGGTATGGACCCTGGGGTATACTCTTGGCAACTCATTCCAAGCAAGGAAGATGTCAGACTACTTCCCTGCTGGGAGCACCAGCATGTGATCTCACCTCAGGGTGTAAATGAACTTCTCAGCCTGTGGTTTCAGATACAGCATTTTCAACAAGTTGTCCACATAGGGTCTAATATTGTTCTCTGGAATCCCCCACACCCTGGCATACATTGTCAATATCTCCTGAGAGGTCATATAATCCAGCAAGGCATCAAACTGTGGACAATAGCCAATTTTTGACCGTACCTAAAATAAAAGAACATTAAGAGAGATAAGGCAACTCACTGAGCATAACACACAGTAAATATGGATAATATAAAAAACTTGAAGGTCTCTGGCCTATGCCCCTGGGACAAACTGATCTATCACAGAGTTCTAGCAAAGAAGTTTGTATCTTCCAGTGGGTCACAGACTCACTGTGACTAGGGGTGGCTGCATGGATTAGAACTCATGAAGAATTTTATGCCTGAAGGTGAGTATGCAAAGGATAACTTTTATAAAATGACAATAGAGTGGTCCAAGTATTTGCAGATGCATATTTGCATGGAGGAGGCTATCTATCATTGCTTCACCTGTCATGATGTAAGTCCAATAAGTAGTGTGACGTCTACCCTCAACAAGTAGATGAATGCTTTTTAAACTTGAAACTTTTTCCTTAAGCCTTCAGTCATTTTGTCCCAAGGGACACCAGGATATCGAGAGTGAAGCCTGCTTTCGAGGTAAGAGGATGATTAGCAATCTCTAGGTTAGGTTTAGTGAAATCCTGACTTCTTAGTTGTGATAAGTGGATGAGTGGAGTCCTTAGTCTTTCTGTTATGTGTGATATGGCTTCTTGAGCATTTTTTATAATACAAGTAAGTGTAGTTGGGATCCTAGCTTTTATTTCAGATACATTAGTCAGAAACTAACATACTACATGCTACAGAAAATAGATTACCTGAAAACAAAAACACTTACCCACTATGCAATTAAAAGTCAACAGGAAAGTGATATTTATATAAGACAAGATAAGTTTTAATATCTCTTTTAAAGTGCTGGAAGGTTACAGCAAAATGAAACAAAATGAAAACTCAAAAGTATTAGTGAATTTTTAGAAAACAATGGCTTTAGGAATGGCTAAATGAAGTCTAGGTGTGGCATAGTTGAACAAGGGCTAAGAGCTTGCTATGGTTGGACATGCCAGTAGGGTGTGCTGAAGAGGCAGAGGCAGGAGGATCAAGAAGGAAAACTGATGATTAAATAAAGTAACAACAGGTTCATAAATATGAGTAGAGAATACAGCACCTGCTTTCAGATCTAGGCTTATGAAAAACACACAAAGAAAGCAGGGTTGGAATGGTGGCACACCTTTTAATCCCCAGAATTTGGGGGGCAGAGGCAAGCAGATCTATGAGGTCAGGACCAGCTTGATCTACATAGTGAGCTCTAGGTCAGCCAGGGCTACATTGAGAGCCTGTTTCATTTAAAAAAAAAGCAATATTCATAAAAACACTTTCAAATCTTTTAAAACATGGATGAGTGGGAATGGAAACTAACAGATCAAAAAATTTTAGGAGATCAAGAATACTGAAAAATAATAGTAATGTCAAAGCCATATTCTCTCATTTAAAGATCTGGAGAAATAGAAATTTTAGAATGGATACACATTATAAAAAAAGCTAAAGAATTTTAAAAATGTAGGCATAAAATAGTAGACTCTTCCAGTGTTAATCAGGGATTCCAAATTGTATGGATATAAAGGATAAATCTGCACTGTACCTGTTTCTGACAGTATGTGGAGGTGTTAACAAAGACTAAGTTAGGTTTAGTCACATCCTGACTCATCCTGGAAATGTTTCAGCAGGAGGAAGCCAACCCATCACTGCCCCTGAGCGTTGAGCCAACCCCACACATGGTGTCACATTTGCTCTCATGTTCTCTAACAAGTCCCAGAAAATCCTGAAACATAAATTTAGTTTAAAATGTTCTGAAATTAATATGTATATCTTTCTAGTAAACTAAAGTTTCCTGTCTGTTCAAGGCCTTAAATTACTCCAGAACATTATGTTTTTAAAGACAATGGGACAGACATTCATAAAAGAGTATTTCAGTATACAAATTAATAAGCAATCACAAATGGCACACAACACTGTATATATCTGATACTGAAATTACCATATCCAGATGACAAAACAGCTACAAAGACATTAAGACACAAAAGGCATAAATGTTTATTAAGACATGAATGTTTCCCATCATTTTACCTTCAAAAATTCCAACATAAAGAGAACTTAAAATAACAACACAAGGAACAGTATTAAGGATGGCAGGAACCAAAGAGGCTTTGTTTCAGCAGCAGGAAACACATATCCCTCACTGGCTTACACAAGAACCAAACACAACATATAAAAATGAAGAGCACCACAATTAAGACAACTGTAGAGATTGAGTTTAATACAGACTAACTACAGCTGAGGAAGCATTGCGAATCAGAAAAGAACTCATCTGTAGTTGTAGCTATTTATACAACCTTGTTAACAGGTATTGTATTGAGCATAATAACATACCTTAAGCACTTTGAAAGTTTCTTGGTTCATGTTAATTTTTCAATAATTGTAATCAAGTACAGCATATAATAATGATGAAAGGGAATCAGGAAATAACCTCAATGGAGTAGTTTTTTTTAACAAGCTATTTTATAATTACAGAGCTAGGTCATAGATCTAAGATAATGTCTTAGGGTTTCCTTTGCTGGGAAGAGACACCATGACCAAACCAACTCTAATAAAGAACAACATTTAATTGGGACTGGCTTACAGGTTCAGAGTTTCGGTTCATTATCATCAAGGTGGGAAGCATGGTCGCATCCAGGCAGACATGGTACTGGAGGAGCCCAAAGCTCTACATCTTGATCCAAAGGCACATCAAAAAGGCTAGTTCCCACATGACTAGGAAGAGGGTCTCAAAGCCATCCCCACAATGACACACTTCCTCCAACAAGACCACACCTATTCCAACAAGGTCACACCTCCTAATAACGCCACTCCCTGGGCCAAGCATATACAAACCACCACAGATTGCCATGGATTATTTAAATTATCCTTCACATTTTTCAAAAAGCAAAATAATTTCTTTCTTCAGGGACTTTAAGTTCTTGTCATACAGATCTTTCACTTGCTTGGTTAGAATTACGTTGGGATATTTTATATTATTTGTGGCTATTGTGAAGGGTGTTGTTTCCCTAATTTCTTTTTTGGACCATTTATCATGTATATAAAGGACAGCTACTGATTTCTTTGGGTTAATTTTATATCCAGTCACTTTGCTGAAATTCTTCATCAGCTGTTAGAGTTCTCTGGTAGAATTTTGGGGGTCGCTTATGTATTCTATCATATCATCCACAAATAGTGAACCATGACTTCTTCCTTTCCAAAAACATCATCCTGAATGATGTAACCCAGACCCCAAAGTACATACAAGGTATGTACTCACTGATAAGTGGATAGTAGCAAAAAAGATACCCATGCTACACCCCATAGACCCTAAGAAATTAAACAAGAAGGAAGGCCTAAGTGAGAATGCTCAAATCCCACTTAGAAGGGGAAACAAAATAATCATGGGAGGCAGAGGGAAGGAAGAACCTGGGTGGGAGAAGGAAGGGTGAGAAAGGACAGGATCAAGTATGGGGTAGACAGGAGGGGCCCAGAGGGTCAAGAGAATGAATGGAAATATGCAGCTGCCATGGATGGAGGTGTGGGGAAACTCTAGAGAGTCCCAGAGACCTGGGATGGGAAGGCTCCAAGGACTCAATGTGGTGGCCTTAGCCAAAATGCCCAACAGTGGGAATGTGGAGCCTGAAGAGACCACCTCCAGTAGTCAGACAGGACCCCCAGTGGAGGGATGGGGACACCAACCCACTTATAAAACTTTTGACCCAAATTGCCCATCTAAAAGAAATGCATGGACAAAAATGGAGCAGAGACTGAACAAATGGCCAACTAGTGACTGGTCCAGCTTGGAATCCATCCCATGGGCAGGCACAAATTCCTGACATTATTACTGATGCTATGTTGTGCTTACAGACAGGAGCTTGGCATGGCTATCCTCTGAGAGGTCCTCCAGCAGCTGACTGAGACAAATGCAAATACTTATAGTCAAGCATTGGACTGAGGTTGGGGACCCATATGGAAGAGTTAGGGGAAGGATTGGAGGAACTGAAGGGGGTGGTAACACCATAGGAAGACCAACAGGGCCAACTAGCCTGGACCCCTGGAAGGTTCCAGAGAAACGAGCCACCAACCAAAGAGCATACACAAGCAGGTCCAAGGCCCCTCAGCATATATGTAGCAGAGGACTGCCTTGTCTGGCCTCAGTGGAAGAGCACGTGCCTAATCCTGTAGAGACTTGATGCCCCAGGACAGGGGGATACCCAGAAGGGGCAACCTCTCAGAGAGGCAAAGGGCAAGGAGAACAGGGGGAGGAACTCTGTGAGGAGGGACTGGGAGGGGAGCGACATTTGGGATAAAGATAAATTAAATAATTGATTAATAAATATATTTCAACAAATTCTAAAATCAGAAACAAGGCAAGGATATTATTCTCTTCAATTATATTCAACATGGTGCTTGAAGTTGTAAATTCATCAGTCAGCTTCTCAATTGTTCCTTCTTCTCTTAGGTAGAAGTAATAGCTGGAGAGTGTTAGGTTGGGCATTTCCTTCAGGTTTTTTCAGGCTCTGGCTACATAACTTCTATGTTCAGACTTTTTGAGGACAGGATGCTCTGTGTAGTGTTTCCTGTTACCTTTCTTCTGCAGGCTGTTCTCTGTCCATCACATTGAGGACCTGATTGAGTCCCAGGAGATAAAATTCACAGTGCAAGAGTACCATCTAGATGATGGGCTTCCCGTTGGAGTTTTGTTTGCTTGCTTGCTTGCCTGTGTGTGTGTGTGTGTGTGTGTGTGTGTGTGTGTGTATGTGTGCGCGTGTGTGCGCATGTGCGCGTGCACATGCACATGCATGCTTGCATGCATATGAGTATGAGAATTCACACAGAAGTCAAAGGACAACTACCTTATTTGAGGTTGGGTCTCTTGATATTCACCACCATATACACTCAACTGGCTGCCATTCTCCTTTCTCTGCCATCTTGCTGTAGGAATGCTGGGATCATATATGCTTGTCCTACTGCATCTGGCTTTTATGTGGGCTCTGGGTATCCAAATGCAGATCATCAGGCCTGTGCAGCAGCACTTGAACCACAACCATCTCCTCGACCCTGCTCTGCAGTTTTGTGCTGGATAAGGGGTGAGTTTTTCTTTCTTCCTCAGTGCCTTAATTTGGGGTATTAGTTGGTTTCCAGTTCAGATTTTCTTTTTTGAAACAGGGTCTTACTCTGTAGACAAGGCTGGCTGAGAACTCAGAGATCCGTTTACCTGGCCTCCTGAGTGCTGGTATTAAAGGCATGTGACCTCATGCCCAGTTGGTTCAGATATTTAATTGTTAGGGTTAGACTAAAAACTTCAAGGTTCTTCTTAAATACTAAGCTGGACACTTTAAGTCTAAGGGAAGTTTGAGTGCATTATGTACTGTGCTAGAGGTGCTGCTGAGAGAAGCTGCATCTACCTTGGAAGACACTTATGACATATCTCTCAGGGTGAAGCTGCCTTTCTTACTGTCCTGTGTTCCCTTACATTTTATGTCTCTTTCCAGAAGCTACCAACAGTTGCACCTCTAGGTCATGAGGCCATTTGCTAGCGTACCTTTAAGATATTTCTGGTGATGCTGTAGCCTTCAATGAACACATCCCCAGAGGAAGCTATCTCTTCTCCAGTCAGAATTTTAAAGGTGGTAGTTTTCCCAGCTCCATTTAACCCGAGCAATCCAAAGCACTCTTCCTTTTCAATGGTGACAGAGATATTTCTCACAGCCAGTGTGGGTGGAATTTTAAAGTATATCTTAAAAACAAAGAAAACATAAAATACATGGAAAATGTGTATTTGGATGGTTCAAACACAACGTTTCAAACCTTTACAGGCATCAATGCTTCAGACAGGTTCGCAAGGACTCTACCTCCCATACTTTGGGATCTACTAGCAATAGATCCACAGGTCCACCATAAACTCTCAGTGTTTATCTTAGGGAATGAATCCATATGCTGGACATTGAAGGACACTTACCTTTATGAGCTCTTTAATGAGCACAGTAGAATTCAGCGCGTGCCAAGGATGGTGCAGAATAGTCTCTCTTTCATTTTGTACATCTTCATCTTCTGAGTCTCCAGATAACTCCTTGGACATTCTAGCCTGAATTGCAAAAGCAAGAATGGGTGTTACACACGCAGTATCTTGCCAAGACTGGATGAATTCATGTTGACTGAACTGGAGGATTCTTCCAGAGTGTCAAAACAGAAGTCAAGAGACTTCCTGCACACAATCACAGCTCTCTTATAAAAAACGTATTTCCCATTTCCAAAGCTTAGAAACTAGACTTCCTGCCATAAGCAAGTAGAGGGTTATGATGCCAAAGCAGACATCACAAAAATTACAGCCATAGCAATTATTATTAATTATGGTAAAAATGCTATTTGGTAATAATAAAGTACAAATGAATGTCAAAAAAGATGATTTTCAGTGTTCTTTTGCTTTCCGAATGTCTTTCTCTCTTCTCCCTGCCTGCTTTGTGGTTGATCAAGATGCAAACTATTGGCTATTCCTTTGCTCTGCCATTATGAACTCTAAGCCTCTGAAATCATAAGCCAAATTAAATATTACATTAGTCTTATCTCAGAGAAGGGAGAAATTGTGGAGGGTTCAGTGTATGAAACAGCCGAAATGAATTACATAAACGGAAGTGCATCAGGAGACTTATAGCGGGGACCAGAGAGGACTGGAAGAGCATTCCACATAGCCCATGGTGAAAGAGAGTTCTGAGAGCCAGCCCATATGTGTGTTTCATTTCAAGTGACACAAACATTTTATTTTGAGACATGTTTGACTTACTCGCTGTGCTCTAGGCAGCTTCTCTAAGTGTAATGCCTTGTACAACTATGGTCAAATGTAAGAAGTTACCCTCAATTTTATTGTCTTTGCTCTGCATCTTACTTGGTGCCATTTTTAGCACCAACTACGAAAGCTTGACATAATCCAGACAGAGAAATAAATCACAACCTATCACTTAATGGAGTTTCACAAAAAGTATGTGTCTGACAATGCTTTTCATTCTCTCTACTTTCCATTAGTTTCCCTTAGTTGGGTATATTGCATATGCTGTGTGTGTGTGTGTGTGTGTGTGTGTGTGTGTGTGTGTGTGTGTGTGT